>JAFVLL020010411.1:0-51965 GCA_021397915.2 Tor tambroides
TGTGGAAAACGCAATTGAAAATACAATTTGCAATTCCTTTTGAAAATAGTCCGGAAAATCCTTCCATACATGTTAACACTTATTACTGTAATCATTTATAATCACTTTGAAATGAGGATTTCTCTTTTCTGTTTCTCTTTTCTCAGATTTGCAGTCTCCACAAATTTTAATTTAGAATTTTTTTTTAAAGGAAAAAATGGCAGATAAAATGCTTTTCAATGTTACACTTCATTGCAAAATAATAACAATCCAATTTTTAACACTATACTAAAAAATGTGTGGAAGTCTCAGTTCACTCCTGTGGAATGTTCTGTGAAGTGTTGAGTTGGGTTAACCAAAGGGAGCGGTGCTTAGAGAACAATCACTGTCCTTTTGAAAAAGTTCCTTTCAAGGAAAGTCAGTTCACTCGGCGGCCATATTTGCAGTGCCTCTGGACAGCTGTTTCAGACATGCAAGACCACAGCATGAACTTTCCAACACTGAAAGCTCAAAGACTGCTTGCCAGAACTTGCACTTAAATAATATATTTCGAAACGGGAACAAAATCTGACATGGACTGTCCCATAAGTGTTGTTTTCTATGCTCAAATAGTATTAAGCAGAGGGAACCAGAGCTTCTAATGGCAGCTGTAGTGACATGACGACTTTACCAGTTGATGACTGGGTCTTTTATTTAGAAGGCGGGACTTATTCCACCATATTGTGTGTTGTGCTTTCTCCTATTCATAGTAATTTGAGTGAACAGTCATGTTATATTTACAGTCTTTGACGTTGTCCAGCTGAAGAACTGATGATAATGTCAGTGGTCTGAAGTGTCCAGTAACTTATGTAAAAGGATTTTCTTGAAGTCATATTTCTGCTCTTGGGTGGCTCAGCTTAAGTGTTCGTTTTAAACAAATCATTTGTAAATGAATTTCAAGAGGAATTTTGCAGCTAGCACTTTCTCGAGGTCAGTGCCAAAGTAGCAGATTAAGGCTCTCACAAGACTATTTGAGTATTTCCTGTTCCCCATTCTCTCTGAGTCTTGTTTTCCTACAGTGTGGCATGTGTCCTATAAGTAAGCAGGATAGATTCAGCACATCTGTGTCCATCGTCAGGAGTAGTCAGCACCGCAGCTAAATCCTCATTAGCTGAAGTCCCCTGAGACTGCACAGAAAAAATGTTGCATGTCTGAACACCTTTAAAGAGCAAGAAAAAGAAACATTCCTTAACTTTCATTCAAGTTCAGACTTGCATGGTAAAGTTTTTGAGAGTTCTTGAAAGTAGGTAACTGGATAACAAGAGAACTTTTTAAATACACAGAGCACAAATATAGCTACACATAAGCTTTATTGTTCCTTCTTTTGACTTTCTTTATAATTACTCAACCAACTTGATTTCATTCCAACAGCAGAAAGTGAATTCACTCAATTCAAATGCAGCTATCAGCAAAGCCAATCAGATGAGTCAAACCTTTTTGCTAAGGCAGAAGTATCAGCTCATGGCTGTGACGGCTCTACCTCTCTTGGTTATTATAAGGAAGTGCTGATTGCATTTGCTTCCTCAATCATCTGTAGTGTGAAGTGTTCAGCTTAAAGACTTATTTGGGCAAAAAAGTGATCTTCCTCAAGTGCACATAGTGACTGAAAAGGGGAAAATGTCTTTTATTTCAGCTTTTTGGGCAGCAACTGCTTTGCGTTTCCATATAGATGGTCAGCTGTGTTTGGTAAGAATACAGCTGAAGCTTTCCAGATTGTTGCAACCAACTGAAGTGTTACTACATTCTGTCTTGTTGGGTTTTTAGCACTTGGGAGCTTTTCATAATCTGTGAAGTGTCTTAAACACCACAGGTAAGTTAGAGTAAATGGAGTCAGTCAGAAACTGAAAATACCACCTGATCTTGATTTTACTCGTGTCTTGTGTTTTGATTAATTAAATGCATCCTTGCTGAATAAAAGTATTAATTTCTCCTAAAAAAAATCCTAATGACCCCAAAGCTTTTGAATGATGGTAGTGTATCTTTGGAACCAAGGCCACTGGAAAATTGTTATTGGTTGATGAGGTTTTGCAATGAGAGTTTTGTTAATGTAACTTTTTTTTTTTTTTCCTGCAGATACCCTTTACATTTCTATGTAAAATAAAATTTGTTGATAAACCAGAAGACCATAAGTCATAATTCACCATGTTCAGGCTAAAAACCTATGTTGAGCATGATTGAGAGGAAATGACACCAAGTGATTCAGCTTGACTCATGACAATAAAATGCAAAGAACAGTTAAAGTCTAAGCATGGCGGTAATCTTTCACAAATCTGGGTCATTCTAAAGGACGAGGACTCTTTCAGAAGTAAGCATATGTGATTTCAGGAGTTGACTGCATAATTAAACATGGTAGATTTAAATTACAGCTGACCTTTAATTGCACTGAGCATGCTTGACCTTTCTTTTGTTAAACAGACTATCCGTATGCAGACGTAAATTATTGATTTGAAACCACTATGGACACTGGTTGCTCGTTTTCTCAAGTGATCTGATTTTGCCTTTCAAAAATAAACCACCAGCTCAGTCTCGCTTACCTTGAAATCACATTAGTTTGATTAACCGCTGCTGTACTGTAATCTTCAACCAAACCCTGGATAGCAGCATCCACAGAGAAACATGACCCTCAGATGCTCCACAACTGCAACCTTCATCAAACAGCATTTTTCAGAGCACTGTGATCAAGATTAGCCTGATATGTCAGATGCCACAGCACAAAGAGTTCATTTGAGAGATTTTGTGCCCCTGAACATGAACGCACTCTTTTGGCCTTTGAATTAGTGATGAGAAGATGTCAGTGATACAGGGTTAATGAGAAGAGATGCTGTTTTATGTGCGTGTGAGAGACCTGGAATCAGCAGGGTGTCTTGTGTCGGTAGACAGGAATACAGTAGCTATGTCTCTGAGGCAGATGGACACACACTCCATATTCATGAGCGGGGTGCATGATGGGATTGCCTAGAATGAGTTAATGAGGGAAATAAAAACTCATTGTCAAAATATTTATATAGATTTCATCTTAAACTTAATTGAAATGTAAATGTTTATGTCTTATTTTACTTTAAATGTCTCTTATTTCATTGTTTTATTCATCTTGTTTCATTTAGTTGTAATATCTCTTTTTTTATTTATTTGATTTTAATTTACTGTCTTATTTTACTGTAATGTCTCTTTTACCATTGCTTTAATTTAGTATATTTTATTTTAATCTTTTATTTTAATGTTGTTATACTTTAAATATCTCTTATTGCATTTTATTTTGTTTTAATATCTCCTGTTTTATTTTATTGTATTAATATTGCCTAAGATGCCCAAAACGCATTTGAAGCTTTCTTAGAGCACTATCGGGCAAACTGAACATATCTTCCTTCTTCCTTGGATTCTTACTTCCTTGTCATTTTGTTCTTCCTTCTTCCCTGAAAGATTTTTCAACTAGTTGATAAGAGTCTCATTCAAAATACATTGGCCTCTGTTTTTAATTAAAAGACCGTGTTACCATGGCAACGCACAACCTCATCTTTGGGCAATATGTGTGTGTTTTTTTTTGGCTTGTGTGTATGTGTGGACGTGTAGAGGAAGTGGTCTTATACATAACGATTGAGAGAAAAAGGAAGTGACTATTCCTTTCTCATCGACCCATTGCTTCACAATAACTCACTCACGCAGTTTTCTGGCCTTTGCACCAGAAAATATGCACCTGTGGATCAATTTAACACCTCATTATCAATGCAAAAGAAGAGGAGGCAGATAAAATCGGTCTGGCTTGTGTGAATGTCACTTGTTCCAAACCATTAGTGATTACGTCTGCTGAACCACAGGAAGTGTGTGTGTTAGTGAGAGAGATGTAAGATCAATGTCTTCCTTTCTTTCCTGTGTATAAGAGAAATTACTAAAAATGCTTTAACATTTATATAACATCAGGCTTATGTTTAGTCTGTAGATTTTATGTTTAAAGTTCGCAAATTTTAATGCTCTCGGATGTACACACAAACGTCTTGGATTGCTCTTAACTCAATAAATTGCCAGCAGCTCATAAGCTGTTTATTAAAAATGCAGGAGAGATGAACATTAAGATGATCTCAGCAGCGGTTATGATAAATGGGTGGCTGTTAATGAACACTTCAGCTCTGACTGATGATATCAATGCTTTAATTGATTCCAGTATGTTTCAGAGCATAGTGTTCATAAGTCAGGATAGACACCATATTTTATTGTACACAAATGAAAACAAGATGGGTTGTATTGGTGTAGATCAGTGGTTATCGGCAAATTTCCAGGAGCTCCTCAGTAAGTTTTAAAATGATTTAAAAATAGTTGTATTAACCATGTTCATAATAAAGATGTACAACATTAAAATGACACTTTTTTTTTGGTGATACATGTGCCCTTCACAGGAGTTTTCATAAAAAAAAAATTATATGTAGTGTCTTCCCATTAAAGTCTTTTTAATGATTTGATGACTAACAATGTGTTGTTCTCACTAGTCTGTGAAACACTTTTACAGGAATAAACCTTTTATTTATTTAAATTCTTTAAATTGAAATAAGCTGAAAAATTGAGTAGTTGGTAAGATGAGTGAAAGATGCTGGTGAGGGCCCAGGTATTTATCTGCACTGCCCTCTGTTGATCACAGGAGACATTGCAGCAATATCACCAGTGATGAGATGGGTGTTCCTTGGGTTTTCATGAACATTTATTTCAAAAGAAGTCCTGTTTTCTGTTATATTTCTGCTTTAATAACTGGTTGCTTGTGTGTGTGCAGGTATGATTCAGAGAAAGATAACTTCATCGATCTAATGGAGCTGAAGCTGATGATGGAGAAACTTGGTGCACCTCAAACTCACCTGGGCCTGAAGAACATGATCAAAGAAGTAGATGAGGACTTGGATGGCAAACTCAGCTTTAGAGAGGTAAATGCAAAACATTAAATAATTTGTTTGCAGATTTGGCTGTATTTCACAGCAATGAAGTACATAGTGAAGAGCTGCTGCACACTTTACAGGAAACTACTTCTATTCCCCCATTAATCACTTCAGTTCTTTCCTCTTTTTCTCTCTAGTTTCTTCTTATCTTTAGAAAAGCAGCAGCAGGAGAGCTGGCGGAGGACAGCGGGCTTCACGTCCTGGCACGTTTATCAGAAATTGACGTCTCAACTGAGGGAGTGAAGGGAGCCAAATCATTCTTTGAGGCAAAAGTAAAGAATCATGACATTTAATACTTTTTTCCACCCCTAAGTGAAATAAATCCTCAGTTTTAACCATCAGCAGATTCATTCATTCATATTTTTAAACCCCTCTTAGTCAATGACAGCTGTAATTTCCTGCCTAGATACGTTGCAGTGAATGCCACTGATAAGGAAATTCAATTTAGGAATACCTAAAAATACATATTTGTCTCTGACAGGTGCAGGCCATTAACGAATCAAACCGGTTTGAGGCAGAAATCCGTCAGGAGCAGGAAGAGAAGAAGCGTCAGGCGGAGGAGAGGAAACAAAGACAAGCTGCTTTCAAAGAGCTGAAGTCAGCCTTCAAATAGCCTCATCCACCTCGACAGCCTCGATTTACTCATCACGTTTATCCATCTGTCTGCCATCAGAGTCCCCCGCAATCAGAGATACTATGCAAGACTGTGAAATGCTCAGAGATCCATACAGATTCATCTTCCTGAGAGAGGGACACCTGTGTAGTTCTTGCTCATGAGCGGATGTCGGTGTTGAAATCGTCTGTTTATTGTTGCCTGTTTCTCTCGCTCTCTCTCAGGCTGATTTTAAATGTGAAGCAAGACACTGATCTCAATACACTGGATTGGATTTGTTCTGTTTCAGTCGCACGTGTATATATGTACTGTAGTCCGTTCACCCCATCAGTTTCGTTTTAGTTTGAATGACATTTTGTCTTGTTCTCGTCAACGTTTCCGTAGATTCAAATGTAACATTTTAAAGGTTTTTTTTAATCAACTAGTACTCTCAGTATGCCATATCCAGTCCGTTGTATTCATATCAGTGGCAATTTAAGCAGGAAATGCTTTTCACTGTACCGTGACTAATTCAAATTTCATCGCTGACCATTTGAACATGAGAGGACAAACATTAGCGTACACCAGACCTCTGCACTCGTTCACAGACACGTTAAATATTAAGAGCATAAAATAAACTATATTTTTATTGAGCGGAGAGAGAGAGAGAGATGGAGAAGTGGTTTTGGGTGTATGTGCATGTGTGGTGCTGATTGTAATGGTGTTTGTTGAGTGTTTATCGATATTTTCCTGCATGGTCACTGTGGTGTCGTTTTTCCTACATGGTTCCCTTTAGTCTATAAGGTGTCCAGTGTTAAATGTGGCTGTAAATTTGAAACGACTTACAAAAGTAATTGACTAGAAATTCATTTCTTCAGCTTGTGTGGTTGATGTCGATGGAGGTCGGTGGTCATCTGGCTGTTTATACTCTGAAATCCTGTATTTTGTGCTTCCTGAACAGTTAACAGTAACATGCTTATGGGGTTGACATGAAATCCTCCTCCTCAGCTTTTATATGAAGGGATAGTTCACCCAAAAATCATTTACACACCCTTGTGTCTTTCCAAACCTGTATAGCGTTCTTCTGTGGAACACTAGGTTTTATTTTGGAAAAAGTTTACACTGTTTTTGTCCATATAATGAAAGTCAATGAGATCCAGAACTATATTGAACTCCCTTAAAAAACACAAATATCACTGAGACTTTTTTTTTGGTGTGAGAAGAGAGAAATTCATACAGGTTTGGAACGACATTTGGATGAGTAAATTATTTTGGGTGAACTTTCCCTTTAAGAGTCAACTCCCTAAGTCTAAGTCTGGGTTGCTTAATATTAATCAAATTATGACCAAATGTACAAGCCTTGCACAGCAGCCCATGCTCTGTGAGATAAGGTAAAAGAATATAGACATTATTTGCTAATGAAATACGCATGGCTTTTCTGTAGAGCCAGTGCATGTAATTCAACATCTAAATGACAGAAATGCCATGTGTCTGAATAGGATCTAATATTAAAGTATTTAGTTTAAAAACTAGAATAGGTTTTAAAGTTTACTGTGACATCATCTGAAAAATGAGGGAACATTTCTAATGAAATCATCCAATAGCGTAATGAATTTAACCTTTTATGGTCATGTGACATGCAGTACACTGTGGCAAAGGTAACTGAGATGCTATGTATAAAGACAAATCTATATTTTCATGTGATGAAAATTAAAAAAGAATTTTAGTTTTGTATGGAAAGGGGTCTTCTTATTTTCTCAATATGAATTTTGTTGCCTACAATCTTGTCTCCCTTCGGTTCTCCACGTATCTGATATTCCTTAGGTTTTTCCATTACAATCTAATCAGTAAAGGCAAAATACCTTTAGGCTTTTCTATAATGGAGACAATAATGTTGGCAGTTGCTATGCTTCATGTTGTTCTTTGTTTTTGTGTTCCGAGTCACTGGTAAATGTTCTTGTTTGCTCACTAGTTCTGTGGAAATTCAAATAATAGGTGTATAAATATTTGTCTCCCAATCTTTCCAGCCATCCTCATCATCTTTTTCTTCTGTTACCTACTGTTCATTTAAAAGGTATTTGAAATATTGGCTGTGGTGTATATTATGTTATTGACTGGTGAATGAGTCGTCGACTGAAGACACCAATCAAACAGCTGTTGCATTCTGTTAGAAGCCATAAACCATTCTGTCATTTCTTTTGAGAGATTTTTAGCTGTTTCATTGTTGTCGTGCCAAATGATTTCACACTGTGTTAAGCTAATTTTAGTACAACATTCCCTGAAATCCATCAGGATACTTCTGATCAACAGCCCCAGCAGAGATTTGAATTAATGAGCACAGCTAATTGGAATTTAGATTGAACATCACTAATCTACAGTATTAAAACTTTTAAAAAGTAATAACTCGTAATTAATCGGTAAAAACCCTTTTTACAGTTTTGGCTTTATAATTAATGTTTGCACATCTGGATAATCACATTAGAGCTTTGGCAGTATTAACTTCTGTGGGAAAAACATGCTCCTTCCAAGGCAGATAACACATAAACAGCACAACATTTTTAAATCTTTTTCTTTTATATATATATTTTTTTTTTCTGTGAAGTGTAATGCCAGGAAGACTAAAAATGACAGTGAAGTTAAATTTCACAATTTCATCTTATGGCATGTTTTTGTTGTTTAATTCATCATTCCAGCGATTTGACAATGGTTGAGAGGGCCTTGAATCATCCTGACCATATCTGTACCTTACTGTCATTGTCTATGTCAGTTGTAACTTGTGGTTATGGCATCATACTCTCGTAGGCTTATACATATTGATATGTGGCTTCTATAATATGCACATTTATTTTTGATTTTCTTACTAAAATGTACAATTATTCTTGTGACAATAAAAATACTTTTAATTTGGAAACATTTTGTTTGTTTTGGTAAGTTATACAGTTATGTATCATACTCATATCTAAAATAAAAAAGATTTAGAAAATAAACATTATATAGAACATATAAATGTAAAACAAATTGTGTGTGTGTGTGTGTATATATATATATATATATATATACACACATACCAACTAAAACTGGTTGTTCTAAAATAATACAAAAAATATATATGCTGTTAGTCTTATGTTTGAGGGTCTGTAAAAGAGAAGATGTGACCTTGAATTCGAAAGTGCACACGACTAAAACACTCCGTTTTTGAAATTATTATTATTATTATTGTAAATCACCTTAAACGTTATGATGTGAAGTGACCAACTCAAAATAGTATCACTAGATGGAGCTGTTTACAAGCCCTCATCCCTCGGCTGATTCTGTCGCCGCATGAAATGTATTTTTCAATTCATCTAAATTACAAAATGTAGCTTGAACACAAAACCTATATTACAAGATTTGCGCTTGATATTTAAAAAAAAAAAAAAAAACACGCTTGGATAAATGTTCACGGAAGCGCAATCGATCCCGGAACTACTGTTCAGAATTCTGATGTGAGGCGCAGTTCCTCCGGACTTTCGTCGTGGTTGCGCGTGGAAGTGTTAGTCACGTGACACATCTCAAGCGTAAATATTTTTCTCCTCACAGCGAATGATCGCCGACCTCGCTGTTTTACCTGCATTAATGAGTATCGACTTAACTTTTCCCTAGTTTAAACTGCGTAGATTTTGTCTAGTATCCACAGTTTACTGGAATATTCAACCTAAGCAGGACAAAATGAACGTGGATCCTCCGCAAACCGGACAGCCGGGAGCAGCAGCCGCTTCCAGCACATCCACATCCAGCAGCAGCAGCAACTGCGTCCCGAACAGCGCCTCCACAAACGCCAGCAGCATCCCTGCGGTCGGCAGCGGCAATGGTGGGTATCTTTTTTGACAGTTTAAACGCGCACAGAGGTGCTGTTGCCTTTTAGCCTTTAGCTACTTAAGTGTTGGACTGTATAAAGATGGAGAGTAAAGTTAGTGTATTTGTAATCTTTGTTATTAGTATAATTCTGAATGTCTGTCTACTTTTCGCCCCTCACAGTTCCCACCTCGGCAGCAATGGCAACCCCATCATCCGACTCCACCGTGTCCAACGGGGTGTATGTGCCCACAGGCATCGCTAATGGAGACGTGAAGCCCGTTCTCTCAACCACACCGCTGGCTGATTTCCTGATGCAGCTGGAGGATTACACTCCTACAGTCAGTCCACATATGATTGCAGTACTACAGTATGTTCTTTGATTCTCGATTGTATCTTTAGGAGTAGCACTGTTAACAAACTCTCTCTGTTTTTCAGATCCCAGACGCAGTCACAGGATACTACCTCAACCGAGCTGGTTTTGAAGCATCAGATCCAAGAATGTGAGTTGGAACAATGTTCTTTCAGAAAGCTGTTATGTAGTGGTGTTGCGAAAAACATTTTAGGGTCTTTAAGCAAACATTTTTTTGACAAAAGTAACTTTTTAAATCTAGTTTAAAAAGGCCCGTTTACACCAAGAACAATAACTGTAAGGATAACTATATTAACATCCACATCAGTGGATGATAACGTTTATTATCAGTGTTATTTTTAACTAAACTATAACTAAAACTATTGAAAATCATTTTTAATTGAAAAGGTTGAAATTAAATATAAATATTAGATTAAACATTAAAGTTTAAGAAACTTAAAAATGGGAAATGTTGCTTTGGCAACTAACTGAAATAAATATAAATTTGAAGTACTGAAATGACTAAATGTAAACTGAAATAAAACTAAATTAAAGTTTAAAAATAACTAAAAAATCGCAAAAACATAAGAAAATTACTAAAACTAAATTTTAAAACATTTAAAAAATGTTAACAAATACTACAATAATATATATTTAACAGTTATTACAGTGGTCCAGTGCTCCACACAGAGATCTGATCTCATCATCATGCAGTCACATGAAGAAACAGAACAAACTGAGACAGACTAAATCCAGAAGAACTGTGGCAACGTCTTCAGGATGCTTCAAGAACCCTACCTGCAAAGCTACAGTACTGTTAAAAGTTATAGGCACTTGTGTAAAAATGCTGTAAAATGAGGATGCTGTCAAAAATCATGTCATTAATAGATTTTCTTTATCAATTAATTTCTATTAACTAAATTAAATCAACATTTGGTGTGACCAAGTTTGCGTTCAAAGAAGCTTTTGCCCTAAGTGCACTTGAGCATAGTTTTTCAGGTAGGTCTCTTGGAGCATCTTGGAGACGTTGCCACAGTTCTTCTGGATTTAGTTCGTCTCAGTTTGTTCTGTTTCTTCATGTCATTCCAGACAGACTGGATGATGAGGAGATCAGATCTCTGTGTGGAGCACTGACTGTTGTCAGACAAAAATCTCACTGGATTATTACAATTAATGGCAAAATGAATGTTTGGAAATGTAAACTGATAGTTCCTGCTGACACACTACAGAAAAAGATAGAAATAACTGACTTAAAACCATTTTGTAGATGGTGAAAATACTAGTGTTCTAATAAATTTGGCCACCACTCTATAAGGGTATATTCACACCAGGAAAGTCCGCTAGTTCACTTGCTTTGGTCCGGACCAAATACAATGTTGTTTTTTTTTTTGTTGTTGTTTGAAAAAGTGAAAAGTGAAGTGAAGTGTGGCCAAGTATGGTGACTCATACTCAGAATTTGTGCTCTGCATTTAACCCATCCAAGTGCGCACACACACCGTGAACGCACACCCACTTTGAACACACACCTGGAGCAGTGGGCAGCCAATGCTGCGCCGCCCGGGGAGCAGTTGGGTGTTTGGTGCCTTGCTCAAGGGTCTCACCTCAGTCGTGGTATTGAAGGTGGAGAGAGCACTGGTTATTCACTCCCCCCGACAATTCCTGCCGGACCTGAGACTCAAAGCCGTGACCTTTGGGTTACAAGTCTGACTCTCTATCCATTAGGCCACGACTGCCCCCCTTGGTGCTGTTTGCTTTCACATTGCCCTTTTTGCAACTGAACAAGAAACTGTAAACAAAAACACACATGCGCTTAAGGTCATCCATTCATTGGTTGAGTTCATTCATCAAACTTGAGTTCGATTCAATCGAACCAAACAAGACCCTAAGTTAATACACCCTAAGTGTGCCCTATAGTTTTGTTGTCTAGCACTAAATGTTCGAGCTCCTTAAAGTCTGATTGGCTTTAAATGTTTCAGCACTCATCAGCTGGAAAAAGAATCACTTTAGAAATTATACCAATGATATCATTGCCCTGTCCTTAATTATACAGAACTAGAATGATTTTGTAGAAACTAGAAACTTGATATGTATTGTCCTGTGAATGGGCTTAAATAACACAGTAATAATAATGGTAATACAGTAGGTCAGCGGTTCTTAATCCTGGTCCTTGCGACTCCAAACATGCAAAAGAGACATGCAAAATATGCAGAGTGGGTGGAGGGGTTGCGAGGACCAGGATTAAGAACCGCAGCATTAGGCCAATTTTAAAACACTACATTTCTTAATAAAAATATCTAGTGTTAAAACTTTCATCATTTGCTCATCAGAGTTTTAAAAATGCTCATCATGAATCTTCCTTGATATCTTTATTCTGTGTTGTCAGAATCCGTCTCATATCATTGGCGTCTCAGAAGTTCATCTCAGATATTGCAAACGACGCACTGCAGCACTGCAAAATGAAAGGCACAGCCTCTGGAAGCTCCCGAAACAAGACCAAGGTTTGTGTTTGCAAATTATAATAAGTATAGTAACATATTCTACAATAAATCTATATAATGAATGTTTAATCTGCAGGCCATCAAGTTAAAAATGTTGTAAAAATCTCTCATTCACACTGTTCTCATCACACCTCCCAGGACAAGAAGTACACGCTGACAATGGAAGATCTGACACCAGCCATGGCAGAGTATGGCATAAATGTAAAGAAACCTCATTACTTCATTTGAGGGGAAGTGCTTCATTGAAATGGACTGCTGGAAATGCGCTGTTTATCCCATCAGAGCTTTGAAGACATTATCCTGCAGCGTGGGAACCATCAGCCCACTGGCCCTCAGCTTTTTATATTTTCCTTAAGCGTGTTTAAGTTGTTCGATTACATCACACCGTGTGACTTTAGTTGATGTCAGTAAAAATCCTGTATAAATAAATTCATTGTAATTACATTTTGTGTAATTGCACGTCTTCTGTTACTGAAGCCTAGAGGGATCAATTATTGTGAAAATGAGTCTTAATTTAACCACTGTAAAGCTTTTACACTTCTGACGTCAGCTCATACACTGTCTGAACTTCTTATCTCTGCTTTATGGATTTAGTTTCATGCCATAAGAGGCTTGAGCTGTAACGTGTTGCAGTATTAATAGTACCTAGAGCTGCTCTCAAGTTTCCCTCTCTACAGTGTAGTACAGCTGCACTGGCCATAGACCGCTCATCACGCCATCTGTCTACAGCAAACATGATATTAATAATAATATTTAAATACTAGCCTTTGCTTTGTGCTATTTGCAGTTGCGCTTCATCTGCATGTGCTCACAGGCAAAGTTAATACAGATGTAAAGCTCAATAATAGAGTGATGGGGCAGTTATATTAAAGCTAGTATTCAGTAAAATTCAAATGCAGTTATTACTGTGCTCTCATTTGAAAAACTGATTATTTTTTAAGTGTTAATATTGAATGATTTTATCAAATGAATGCATATATTCCAGATTACTTCTATAACACAATATGAATCTAAATGGCTACAGAGCTTTTTCCCATATCCCAAGAAAAAAATGTGAACATTGCTATCGTGTTTATTAAATTGCACTTTTAACTTCATTACATATTCATTTGCAAGAAACAGGCCGACGTGGAAAATGAAAAGTGTCTCTCTATACATTGCAAATCCATCAAGATTTTGTACTTTGCAATGAAATATAAAAACGTGCTGAACAAAAATGACAGCTCAGACCTTATACAAGAGAAAATACAGCTTTAAGACGTCAATTTGTGGCATCAGTCAACACATTCTTTTAAGTTCTGCTATATTTTAAAAAGGTGCAATGTTGCAAAAATCTGTGAAGTCACAAGCAAAATGATTTCATTTGAGGACTTCAGCTGCTACACTGACAAGATTCAAAAAACCGGAACACTGCTGCTCAGTGAAAAACTTTTCAAGAGCAAGAGTGTTTTTTTTTTTTTAAGTTCAGTGTTGTTTTAGTCAAGTATCTGCATTGCATTTTTTATGTACATGCATTACATGTAAATGTCTACATCCGATGTCCCTAGAAAACTCCTCTAGCCCACTAAATATCCCTAAAAATGTGCCTGCGGGTAGTACACAAAAAAAACAAAACAGGGACACAGTTTAAATCCGGCCTGCGTTACATACTGATCCCATTCCCACTGTCCTATATCAATCTCAACTGTTGTATACAACAAATATACAAGCCGTTAAATGAAATAATAATAATTAAAACAAAAACAAAAAAACAATCCTTAATTCTTTACATATTCCAGAAAAAGGGGGAAGTTTTCTCGATATACTAGCCAATGACTGACATTTAATTTTCAATCCCATTATGAGCACTGAGGAAGATTCTTTTGAAGAATGTAAAGGCTCATGTGAAACATATGAATATGTACTTCAATTTGCTGATAAAAACATTTCATTAAGCCTTTATCGGCAATCATAAGCCCCTCCTACCTCATTTGTAAGTCACTTTGGATAAAAGCATTTGCTGAGAGAGTAAATGCAAAAACACAAATGAAGTTCTTTGCATATTGTACTTTTCCTGTCAGTCACAAGCATGCAAACACTTTCCATTTAAATTAGATAAAAAATGAAATGAAAAATATCAAAAATCTAATTTCTTTTTAGGACCAGTATGGTTTTTTTCTTGCTAAAATTCTCCTTTAAAAACTGCTAAAGATTTTCCTGTAAACAAGATGTCAGGATAATAATCCCTCCATTTAGAGTAACAATTATTTTATAACCAAACAAAAAAAAAAAAGTTCAAACCACAGGTACATGTGGTAGACAAACCAAAGAAAAGACTTGCCCTTGTGCTCCTATGTCCAGAGATTACAAGGTTGTAACTCACTCAACTGTAAATGTTCACAGAACCGAGTGTGAACAATTTTATTGAGGATGTTTGGTAAATTCAGTTACCACAAAACAAGTCCTAAATCAGAGCAGCCATCAGAAATAAAAATCACCAGACCTCATTAAAATAGCAGTAACATGTTCAGGCAGGCGTCCCTTTTTATACGTTATTTCTCTTACCATCTTAGAAAAAAGAACACTTTCAGTTCCAAACAACCAGTGCACTACCTGTTCATCAACTGAAGTAAGTGATTTTGGACAAAGGCAGAGGATTCAGGCTGATGACGTCTCATGAATTTGCTGAATGTCTCTCAGTATGTTTCTACACAGCACTAGTGTTTTCCTTGGGCTTGGTTGACTTGGTGCCGGGTGGAACTGGGATGGGACGACGTTTACGTTTTGTCACCTTGCCGCTCTGCCCGTTTACAATACCCTGAGCCATGCCCTCCATATCCTCCACGCCAATATTAATGGCTTCTGCCAGCTCCTTCCTAGTCACAGATACAAACTGTGGGTCCTCAGCCAAGGAGTCTAGACCACCGTCTCTCAGTGCCTGAGGATTCATGGACAATATGGTGTAATAGTCTTTCCTGAGAAGGTATGGAATGAATGTTAAGGACATAAGATGTGGCCTGGTGTATTTTACCTGCTGAATGAGTTTGTCGGTGGCTGGTGAAGCTTCTGTTGCTGCTGTCTGGTTCTTTGATGGCCCGTATGAAGGGTTATAGGGGAACTGAGAGAGTCAGACACACACGGAGGAGTCAGAGAGGAACATCAAGTGGTCACTGTACTCTGTTTAGCTCAAGAAATGTGACACCAGTCCACACCTGTGTGATATCGGTCCTCACAGTGAAATCTGACAGCCGTCTGTCATCAACACTTGAGGCCCCGCCCACATACGAACTGGAGTCTCCTATTGGTTGCACAGAAAATAATGTCATTTATACAATAAAGTGTGTAGATTACTGTCATATCAACTGAATTTCTTCATGGTATAATTACTATAAATGGCTTGATAGATTATAACAGATTTTTTTATGCTTTTTAAAGAAGTCTTTTTATGCTTACAGAGACTGCATTTATTTGATTAAAAATACAGTAAAAACAGCAATATTGTGAAATATTACAATTTATAATGGCTATTTTCTGAATTTTCAGCAGTCATTACTTCAGTCTTCAGTGTCTCATGATCCTTCAGAACTCATTCTAATATGCTGATTTGGTGCTCAAGAAACATTTCTTATTATTATCAATGTGGAAAACAGTTGTGCTGCTTAATATTTTTGGTAAAGTAATGCTTTTCAGGATTCTTTGAGAAATACAAAGTTCAAAAGAACAGCATTTATCTGAAACAGAAATATTTTGTAACATTAAAATGTCTTTACTGTCACTTTTGATCAATTTATTGCATCCTTGCTGAATAAAAATATTAATTATAAAGTTTGACGCCAAACTTTTGAACAGTAATGGATATGGTGGCATTTGTTGAAGTGCTTTCAATAAAAATGAATTTAAAATGAATAACATTCAATAAAAAAGCAAAAAAGTATTTTCAATGTAATACTGTAAAACAAATGACTGTTTTACAGTAATGAGTTGAGTATAAAATTTAATAAAATGCTTGATTGATATGAAAACAATATCACAATAAAAAAATCTTATGGGTCCTAATAGTAGAATTTTTCTAATAAAAATTATAATATACATTTATTTATTCTTTATTTATTTTGTTTCCTTCAATCACCTACTGTTTTCACTTACTTGTGTCGTCAAATGAATAGTTTCTAGTCGCAGCAGCTGACAGTGATTCGCTTTCAAACGTAAACCTGGATGACAGACTAAAAACAGCATCAAATGAGCATTTACAAATACACATTAAGTGCACTTTTCATTATAGGTATCCACTCACTCTTCAACAAAGTTGGCATTGTTATTGGTGTTGGTTGTTGTTGGCATGTTATCAGGGAAGAACTCAGTGTTTGGGAGGAAGACAGAGTCTGGAGGTGACTCTATATCCTCCAGACGAGTCTCCACAAACTGCAGGGGCCTCTGGCTGGTCACCTGTGTGGAGAGGGGACTGCTGGGCTCAGAGGAGAAGGGGTCTGCGTTGAGTCCAAACAGACCTCCTGTCCGCTGCATGGATAGAGACACAGAGACTATAAGTCTAAATGGACGTCTTTATCTACTTGTGTCTATTTCCTTAAGAAGATGCCTCAGTGCAGACCCTGTAGATGCCCTCCTCTCCGGCCTCCAAGGCACGCTCCATCTCATCCTCAGCAATCAGGTCACCTGAGATGGCCCTGTGCAGCTCAGGTGCCGCTTCCTCCTCGATGCTGCGCAGACCTGCCTGCAAAGTCAGACGGAAGTCTTGTTAGGATTTTGCTTGAAAAGCGTCCTTTTTATGATGTTTACTACAAGCATTTATCATAAAGTGCACCTTAATCTCATCAGCGTTCTTCTTGGTGGGCCTGTAACCGTAGTATTCCTCCTGCCGCTTCATGAACTTGCGGAAGTGTTCCTGAATCAGGAAGGTTGCGTAGAACTTTCCAACGGTGACTTCATCCTCTACAGCCAAAAAAATGACATCACAGTCAGACATGGATTGTATTTAAAAACACGTAAATTAAACATAAATGATTATTATCACAGCTATCCACCTCCAATGGGTGGAATGACCTGGTCCAATAGCTTCATACTGGTCCTCTTCCAGATGGACTTAATGATGGCTCTCAGTTCCTCATTGGCCTGCTCAAAGTTTCCTAACAGAAAAATGTAATTAAATATATGCCGCGAAATAAACTGCTTCTTAAATTTAATCTCAATTACACACCTTCTGTTTTGATTTTCAGAGCTGTTCTGACCAGTGCGAAGAGTGTGGCGTTGAAGGTCACTGTGCCGTCGCTGTTCAGCGGCATGTTCATGGAAATCAGCCGCTGAGGTGGAAGTTCACAAATACAGATTTGAAATACTCATTGAAATACACTACTGATCAAAAGTTTGGGGTCATTACATTTTTACAATTTTTAAACTTCTAAATTTTAATTGTATTGTTTACATTGCTATTGATAACGTTTCTTGAGCACCAAAACAGTATATTTGAATGATTTCCAAAGACTGGAGAAATGGCTGACACTGAAGACTGGAGTAATGGCTGCTGAAAATTCAGCTTTACCATCAGGAATAAATTACATTGTAAAATATATTGAGTTGCTTTAAATTGTAAAATATTGCTGTTTTTATTGTATTTTTAATTAAATAAATGCAGCCTTGATGAGCCAAAAAAAAAACAAAATTTACCAACCCCAAACTTCTGAACACTAGATTACTTTAAACAGAACCAAAAAAAGTCGATATCTACATTGATAATATATTTCCCAGCTTTTCTCAGTTAGCACAACAATTCACCCTTTCTAGTGTTCATGTTTTTAGATACTTGCAGTTCTGAAACTTTGTTAAGAACTCATTTCCTAACTTTCCCAATCTTCCACCAAAATCTCATCTAGATCAAATTCTTGAAGTACCCTTAGATAAAAAGGGTGTATTGTCTACTTTATACAGGCTGATCTCCTCTATTTCCACTCTCTCTCTCTCTCACTTACAGTATTAAGCAACAGTGGGAGTCGGACCTTTACCTCACATTTGAAGATGAGAGATCTGGAGCCAGATCTTGTCCCGTGTCCATACCTCTTCTATTTGTGCACGACAGACTAATCCACTTAAAATGTATTAATCGCATTTATTGTACAAAAGTGAGGCTGCAATCTAACCCAATAGGTCAATCTGATCATTAGGATGTCCTTATGCTTGTAGCTTGATTTTGATCCAAAGTGCATTGAGTAAGTATGCACAATGTATGTACATACTGTAATCTATATTTGTAATGTTTTGTTTGCTGATGTAAATGTGTACAATGTACATGGGTGATTATTTTTATTTATTTATAGTTTCTAAATTGATTCAAAGTTTATTTTGTTTATTTTGTATGTATTGATAATATAATTATGTACTTTTTTTTTGTTTGTATAGCTCGAGGTTGGGGGTAGTGTGGGGAAAAAATGTTGTTTCTAATCTTTATCCTTTTATTATTATAAAAGTTCAAAAAACAGATTAGGCAAAATAAAACCAAAAAAAAAAAAAAAACAGCCAATCGTCTTACCTTACAAGCTGAGTGGTGGGGACAAAATTTACCAAAACCCAACGGTGGTTGAAGCCTCCGCAGGAGAGTAACTACATCCAGATGTTTGATTCGTCCCCTTTGTAAGAACGGAAGACAGTGTACTTTATTATGTTTATGGGAAATTCATCAAATGAACAACCACGAAGTACAAATCTACAGGATAACATGACACTGGAATTGGAGTTTTGTGTGCTTTAACTCACGTTGCTTCAGGGTCATACTCTGCCCAGATCTTCTTGAACTCATCCAGGTGATGCGGGCCGAGGATTGACCAATCGCGAGTGAGGTAATCAAAATTGTCCATAATGACAGCCACAAATAAATTGATAATCTACAGGAAGAGAATGATTTTGTTTCTAAAACAAACAGCAATTTTGGATAGGCTACTGCATTCTGAGCTGATTTCCAAGTTTACCATGTATAAACTACAGGAGCCTCATATCTGCTTACCAAAAATGCACACAGCATGTAAAAGCTGAGGAAGTAGAAGACAGCGATGCTGGAGCCGCAGGTATACTCCTCTCCAGGGCCGTAGTCTGATTTGGCGTCACAGAGCTTCCCATACATAGAGGCCAGCATGACTTTAGGCCACTGCTCTCCAGTGGCAACACTGTGAACCCACACATTCATCAGTTACCTGAATAGTTGAGTGCACTGCATGGGCTCTCAGGTTTGCAAAGAATGACTTTTATTAGAGAACAAACAAGCAAAAAATTATTTCTCTCACTACATTGTTGACGCACCGGAATAATAACAATACAGCTTGAGGGAAAGTTTGGAAGTTATTGTTGCGGTTAATCTCTGTACCATCGACCAGAGCAATTTTACCGAACATCTATAAACAGAAGGAGAAAGAAAGAGGATGAAAGAACTGAAGAAAAATTACATAAGACTAATGAGAGAAACTACAGGAAATTTAAACAACTGAAGGAAAGCAGATAAGTGAAGCTCACCTGCATCCCTATGACTGCATAGATGAAGAAAAGCATGACAATGAGAAGAGCCACATGAGGCAGTGCCTGAAGCAGGAAACACAACATCATATACCATAAGATACATTCAGTTAAAGCTAGCACTTTTCATTAAAACAATAATAAAATAAAATAATAAATAAATACATTCTTATGATCATTATATTATTAACTAGCTGGCTATTATTAATTATTTCATTTTCTTTTGTCTTGTCTGACCTGGAAGGACTTAATAAAGGTCCACAGAAGGTTCCTGATCCCCTCTGAGCGATTGAGCAGTTTAATGAGACGCAGCACACGGAACAGCCGGAAGAACGTGATGGAAACTCTGACATTTTCTGCATCCTATAAATGAGTAAAATTATGAGACAAATGTTTAGTTCCAGCTATAAATATTAAACTGGACATTATTTAAAGTGTTTAAAAAGAAAACAAACCAGGATAATGTACTTACAGCTATTGCCTGCATTGGATTCACTTCCTGACAAAAGAATAGACGCTTTTCAGTTGTTTCCATCAGTTATGCAATATAATACAATATAATAATAATATCATATAAAGTATAAATATACAGCAACACCATAATGTGGTATAATATTTGTGTATATTTAAGAGACTTTACCAACAGAGACTTTACCAACACCAGTTATATAAAGAATAAGGAATGAATTCAAACGCTTTTAATCAAGCACAGTGTGACAAAGCAAAAATTTAGTAATTTTTTAAAGCTTTTTCATTTTTCATCAATGAGAATCTGCTGACTGAGCCAATAAATCAAGATTATTAATGGCAGATCTCCTTGTTCTTAGTATGAGGTAATGTGAGCAGTGTCTGTCCCATGCAGCGCAGAATGATATTTACAGCACAACCATGTAGACACCACAATCCTCCACTGGCCTCCAGCGCAGCCTGAGAACAGAGAGATGATAAGTCAGGATGATGGATGAGAGATGACATGAGAGAAACGGCAATGCATCTTGCGAATCAGAGACAAACATCAACATAACATCAAAACTATGGATCACACTTCCAAAACAAGTGGTTATTTATATAGACAATAAAAAGTGTATCAAGTCACTCTTTGAGATGTGGAGCGGTGTGTATTAAGCAGCTGTGAGAGATGGAAAGAGGGTGGTTCATTAACACATGTGAAATGAATCATGAAAATGAGCCCATCAATGGCCACTGATGAGTGAATTTGGTTGAATGAGAAGAATACTAAGCTGGAGCTGATGAAATCTGTACCTCCTGTGCACTAATGCTGAAATTGACTGCTTGCTGTGGTCTGTGCTTCATGTATCGCTAAATACGGGTTTAAAATACAAGCCATTGTTGGTCACCATTTGAAATGCTTTTGCTTTTGTAGAGACATTAACACAACATATAAATCACTCAGACAATATTTTCACGCAAGTGTGGAGTCTCAAATTATTGTCATACTCACATCAACCTCACTGAGGACCACGTCAACGATACTACCGACCACGATGACGAAATCAAACACATTCCAAGGGTCTCCAAAGTAACCCTGTGTCATGACACACACAAAATACCAACAATGTCATAAAGCAGAGCACATCTTCTTACACAGTTTCATATCGAGGAAGCAGGAGTACCTTTGCTTTGAATGCAATGAGTTTGACGATCATCTCGCCAGTGAACAGGACAGTGAAGATGAGGTTGAGAGTGTCAGAGAGTTTGGTTATATGATCCGACTGGTTGCAGTGCTGTACCACAGAGAGAAGAGAGACAGCAGATTAACAAAGCAGCCATTTTGAAATTGTTTTATAAACTATTACACAGACTGAATATTGTTGTGACTAACGTACTGACTGAATGGCATTAAGCTTTACTTTATTGGCTGGAAAACAGTGGTAAATGTTAAGGTTTTTAATGGTTGAATTAAAGGTAAAGATGATAAATATTACATGCATCAGTAAAATTACATAATATTTACAAAAATAATGGAAAATAATAAATTTGACAAATTATCAATTTGAAAAACACCCCTATAACCCATTGCCAGTAATTAAAAAAATGCCAAATATCGACTGAATTAGACTACCACTCAAAACAATTTTTTAATGTTTAGAAGGTTTCTAAAGATTATCAAGGCTGCATTTATTTGAAAACTGAAATTTTGTGAAATATTATTACAATTTAAAATAACTGCTTCCTATTTTGATAAATTTTTATCAAAATAAAATCGTGTATTAATAATCAATAATAAATATCAATAAGTTTTGAATGTCATTATTAATGACTTACCCGCCTCTTTTGATCAATTTAATGCCTACTTGCTGACTAAAAGTATTCATTTCTTTAAATAAACCTCACTGACCCCAACAGTAGTACAGTAGTGTATATCATTAGCTGTAAATAAACGTTAACTTCTGTTTAACTGCTTACCTGAATTCCAAGACACAGTGTGTTGAGCATGATGAGAAAGAACATGAGGTACTCAAAGTAGCAGGAGGTCACGAAGTACCACACACGGTACTGGTGCGGGTTCTTCGGGATGTAGCATTTGAGGGGCCGTGCTTTCAGTGCATACTGTACACATTGACGCTGGCGAGGGGTGAGACGGCAAGAGAAGATTAGTATAAAATTACAGCACGTTTAGCCCAGTTGCATTAACATCATAAACCTGATCAATTCTGTATATACAATAAAAGTGGAGTTAAACCAGGTATATGAAATGCAGATGTACAGCATACTGTAAATAAATTTGTCATTCAATATACACACAAATTCCTGGATCAAATCCCATGTGAAGAACATCAAAGATCACACTGGTTACCTGGTTCTTGTCTAGCTCGCAGTTCTTGTATTCCTGCTCTCCTTGTTTTTGGAAAGTTACGATGACAAAGCCCACAAAGATGTTCATCATGAAGAAGGCAATGATGATGATGTAGATGATAAAGAATATGGAGATGCCCACTCGGTTATTGTACAAAGGGCCTGTGTCTACTGCATTTGAGTCTATAGCCTTATATAAGATCCTGTTGAAGATGAGTGGAGGAAGGGTTTATGTGAAACATGACTCATGAAACAATATTATTTGAGTGCAGCTAAAAGAAGAAGAAAATAGTAGTAGATTTTCACACACTCACTCTGGCCAGCCCTCAAATGTGGAGATGGTGAAGAGAGCCAGCATGCCATTGAGGACATTGTCAAAATTGAAATCACTGTTGACCCACATGCGCTGATGGACCTCCATGTCATGAAGAGAGTTTTGCACATGCTTTAAAAATGTTCCCCTAAGAAAAACCAAATGCAAGCGCGATGTTTTAGATACTTATCAGCAGCAACATGAGGAGGAAAAAGCACAACACTCGAAGAAATGTGGCAAAAAATACTCACTGACACTCCTCTGCTGTCTTTTGAAGGGGGTCCGTACAATAGAACAATTTGCCCTGATTAAAGGTAATATGTTTAGCATACAGTCACTTCCTTCATTTCAAAACGCAGGGTTTAGCACAATATGGTGGTTGTCTCACCTTGAAGAGCTGCACTCCAATGCAGGCGAACATGAAGTCCAAGAGCATGGTGACCAGGACGATATTACCAATGGTCTTTATGGCCACAAACATACACTGGACCACATGCTGGAGATGAAAATTTGATTATATTTAGTGCCTAATACGTATCATGCTTTGAAGATTGGCCCTAAACCTATATGGCAGCTATCCATATTTAAATACACAGACAAACTCAAACACAAGATGCTGAAAGCATACACACCTTTAACCCTTTGGCTCTGTTGATGGCCCTTAGAGGTCTAAGTACCCTCAACACCCTGAGAATCTTCACCACTGAGATGGTACTCGACCTGCAATACAATAATGCAGTTCAATTAGTGGCCTTCACTGTATTTTAATTAAAACTTACAAAAAACATTCACTTGTATGATTAATTCACTTATTTTTAGAGAATACTACTAAAACTCACAATGTGTTTCTTTCACTACACATTATCATATGAAGTCAGGGTAACACTTTAGAATACTGATCCTTTGTTAATGAATAACTACACAGGAACAAGTCACTAATGCACTATTAACATTGTAGTAACTACTATTACCTAACAAGAAACTATGATTATTGATTTAGTAAGTAATAGCACTCAGTTGAAACTGGTAGTTCACTGTCAGCTAATCAATAACTACTATTTTTTTAATATATACTGGAGAACTACTAAGAACTACTGTATACAGATTCATAATTAATGTGAATTATGCATAATGTATAATTAATTCTAAAATGAAGATCATGGTAACCCACTAGTAATGACTCAAGAATTATCAAATCCTTCTAAAGGAGCTACTAATTACTTGGATCAGTATTCTAAAGTGAAAAGCATCATAACTCCCTAATATTGACTGACGTCATTTTAAGCTTTTGAGATATATGTAAGGTTTTGGATAGTAATGACTCAAGTGTTACTACATCCTTCTGAAGAAATTACTAATTATTTGGATCAGTATTCTAAAGTGAAGATCACGGTAACCCACTAGTAATGATTTAAGTGTTACCAAATGTAGCTAAATGAATTACTAACCAAAACCTTAAAAAACCTTAAAAGTTTACAATGACTTCAGTAATTACTAGGGAGTTATCACGATCTTCACTTTAGAATACTGATCCAAAAAATTAGTAATTCCTTCAGAAGGATGTAGTAACACCTGAATAATTACTATCCAATGCTTTACAACACTCTCAAAAGCTTACAATGATTTCAGTCGTTACTAGGGAGTTATCATGATCTTCACTTTAGAATACTGATCCAAATAATTAGTAATTCCTTCTGAAGAATTTGGTAATACTTGAGTCATTACTAGTGGATTACCATGACCTTTACTTTAGAATTAATTATACATTATGTATTATTCATATTAATTATGAACCTGTATGCAGTAGTTCTTAGGGAGGTATGAAAAAATAATAGTTACTGATTAGCTAATAGTGAACTACCACATTCCGACAAACACTTTAATAGCTTACTAATTCATTAATCAGAGTTTCTTGTTAGTTACTAATAGTTACTAGAGTGCTAATATTGCGTTACTCATGTGTTCTTGTGTAGTTATTCATTAATGATGGAACAGTATTCTAAAGTGTTACCGAAGTCAGTTGTAATCTGCATGTGTTTGATTCATTTAAAAGACACTGGTCGGTCGTTTTGACTATGCTGGCCACATAGACTTAAATCACTAAAAAGACCTGAATAATAAGAATCATTTGTCAGAGAATTGTTTAGGATTTCACTGGTCACTCTATATGTTTTTGATTCACTTAACAGGCTCATAAGAATCATTCATTCTGAAATGGGAATACATATGTTAAGCATTATGTTTTTGATTCACTATAAAGAACTGACTAATAGTCATTCAATCAAGAATGTTGAACTCAAGTTTAAACTGTATTGGTTGCACTATGTGTTTTTGATTGACTGAAAAGAACTGGCTCACAAGAGTCATTTATTCAGGAGTTGGCTGGACTACACTCAGCGAGCTGAATGGATTTGAGATTCATTCATTGAAGAATGACTTGGACTACATTAGTCGGGCTAAATGTTTTGATTCACTGTTCACATGCTGTTCGTACATATTGAAAAATGCAAAAATCCTTTTGGTGTTCATCAGCGGAATAATGCACGTGTGAGAACAGTTAACTGATATTTTTTATTTATTGGGTTGTCTTTGTAATTTATATTCAAGTTAGAATATTCCTTGTTTAAGACAAAAATATCCTTGTCAAAGCAATAAAATGATGGGTAATGTATACTAAAAACTGAAACAACATCAAATATTATTGAACTTACTCCATGCCCATTGACAACAGGGAAACACCCACAACAATGAGATCCAAAATGTTGAAAGAGTTTCGGCAGAAAGAGCCAGTATGCAGGAACGCTCCATAAACCGTCATCTAAAAATACACAGGTCAGTGCTGAATTAAATGTCAGCCAAACCACAAATCTGAAAGGAACATCAAGTTGACAAGCACATTACCTTTAGCACAATTTCAATGGTGAAGACAGTCGTAAAAACAATGTCGGCATAAGCCAAGACCTGTGAAATGAATTAATGAATGTACATTTTTATGAACGGATAACTAATAGTTCAGTTAACACAATACAATAATCAAAGTTTTTGGTACCTTGTTTCGGAATGAATGGGGGTCGATGGGGTCTTCAGCAGCCAGGGAGATACTGCTGAGGAGGATGAAGAGGAGGATGAAGTTGGTGAAGGTCGTGTGGTTGATGATCCTGTGGCAAAGCTTCCGGAACCTTTCGACAAATAGCATCAGAAAAACTTTTTGGGGCCATTTGTTAGGCACAATTAAAGTCTAGTTCTAAATTTAGTTTTAGTGGTCTACATGGTATAATAAATCAGGCCATAAAGCCTCACTTGTTCTGTGGGCCAAAGATGAAAAAGGAGCTGGCCTCAGGCATGGGCACCACTGTCTCCTTCAGCTGTAGGTCAGCCATGGGTCTGGGCCTGGGGCTGATCGGGATCTCTGGTTCCTCTTCCTCATCATCACCTGAGTAGGAGAGAAGGATTACTGCATGGTCTACTCAAAAACATTATGCTTATTTGTGATCTACTTGTGTGAAATAAGATTTATTTGGATTAGCACTGATCATGAAGCCGTTTATGCTGTGAAGCTAATTTAATTTTGCACAGCTTGAAAATCAAATGAAAATAGCCAGGCCTATGCTTTGAAATGTGCTCCATAAATGAGCTTGGAGGCTGGAGCTAATAATACATTTTACTTATAATAGATCAGCTATCTTTGAGCTTCATCCATTACATGCTTAGAGATGTACTGTGAGGTCTGAGCCAGCATTTTATGAAGAGCAGAGCCCTCAAATGATATATAAAGTCTTGTGTTAGAGTCTTTCAGCCTTACCTGGAAAGTCTGCAGGAGGGAAGGGGTCTTTCACTTCATTAACATTTGATTCAAACTCATCTATCTTCAGCTGGAGATAAAAACATGAAATTTGTTTAGACATTTACAATTTGTTTATTTAGCAGATAATAAGATCCAAGCATCAGATTTAATGTGGTTGACTGAAGACCTGATGTGGTGAATTATCCTAATAGACTAGACAGAAAGCCAACTAGTAAAGTACTGCAGTAGGTTTATATAAAATAAGCACAGTGAGCTCTTTTGTGTCAGTTGTACCTTTGCTGTGGTGGGCATTCCCTCAGCTTTTGACCTGGACTCCATTAGTCTCTTAGCCATCAGGGCCTTCTCCTCCTCACTTTTCTCTGGCAATGTTCTTATTTGAATAAGACAAATTGTTGTTTAATAATATATAATTATGCAAATACATTCAAAAGTTTGGGGTTAGTACTTTTTTTTTTTTACAAAAAAAAACTTGTATGCTCACCAAGGCTGAATTTATTTGTTCAGAAATAAAGTAAATACAGCAATATTGTGAATATGATTACAATTAAATAACTGTTTCTATTTTTAAATGTTAAAATGTAATTTATGCTTATGATGACAAAACTGAATTGTCAGCAGCCATTGTTCTTAACTTCAGTGTCAGAAATAATTCTAATATGCTGATTTGATACTCCAGAAACATTTTTTCTTATTATCAATGTCAAAAACAATTGTGCTACTTATTTTATTTTTTGTGGAAACTGCAACATTTTTCAGAACTTTTTTCAGGATTTTTCATGAAGAAAAGTTCAAAAGAACAGCATTTATTAGAAAAAGAAACATTTGTTACATAATAAATATGACTTTTAATCAGTTTAATGCATTGTTGATGAAATAAAAGCATTAATTAATTGTTCTTTTACCTCATGAGTTTCCTTCGGGCTTTCTCCTCTGCTTTCTCTTTCTGTGCTGCTGTCAGACTCTCAGCCTCGGCTAGATTGTCCACAGCGATGGCCAAGAACACATTCAAGAGAACGACTATTTAAAAGCTTGCTAAGGAAAAGTCCAAACAAACTTTTCACAACAGTACAACATTACTGGTTGTGAAATACTTCGCACTTAGCAGCAGAAACAATGGCAAATTTTTATTTTATATTGAGTGCTTTGCTATATTCTTTTAAACACACTGAATTCCCATTTATCATCTCCAATCGGTTCTGACAAATTCATAACACGGACATGAAAATAATGAGACATGCTTCAAAAGGATACAGTTTCCACAGACATACAGAATTACGAAGTAAATGCTAACAAGAATTCCTGGGGACTGAGGTCCACCATGAGCCATGATTCCATTGTACATAATCGAGTCCCACTCCTCTCCAGTTAGGACCTGAAAACAAAGCCCAACCTCACATAAACAGCTTCTGTGATCAGAGTACAATTTCACTAAAACTGCAGTTGGAGTACCTGGAAAACACTGATGAGGGCCTGTGGGAAGTTGTCAAAGTTACTGCGCTGAATCACTCTGTCAGGGAAGTTGAATTTCCCACCAAACACCTGCATACCCAGGAGGGCGAAGATGACAATGAAGAGGAAGAGGAGCAGGAGCAGGGAGGCGATGGATTTCACTGAGTTGAGTAAGGATGCCACTAAGTTATTAAGTGATGTCCAGTACCTAAAGACCAAAGAGAGGAAATAACAGTCTTGGTGAAGGAAACGTGTATTTTGTGTATGAGAGGTCATTTATTGTAAAATAAAATAAAATATAATATATATTTTAAAATTTTTTAAATCACAGCGCCAGATCCTGTGCAAAAGCCGAAGTAAGTATAGTAGTTGTAGTAATAAGGTGCTCTTCTCATTACTTCAGAGTAACAGTTCTTGTGAATTGTTGCGGGAAAATAAATAAGTTGTAATGTACCTTGTAAGCTTGAATAAGCGCAGGAGTCGTATGCATCTCATCACAGAGATCCCCAGTGGTGTCATGATGTTTGACCCGACCAAGATGATCTCCAGTATTCCGATCGTGACCACAAAGCAGTCGAATCGGTTGAAGATGGACATGAAGTAGGCTCTTGGACCAAATGCATACATCTTCATAACCATCTCAATCGTGAAACAGGCGAGTAGAATTACATTGGCAGTGTCTGCAAACAGGACCAAGACTCTTCAAGGTCTTACTTCATTCACCAAAATAAATATATAATAAAGAATTACTGAATGATTCCATTTGAAAGATTCCTTACAACAACCAAAAAACTTTTAAATACTAAATAGGAGTTGGGAATCTTGTATTCCTTAATGTATTGTAATGTATTGCATAATGGAACGTACCTTGAAAACTTGTTAACCCCTCAGTCTGGTTATGATGCTCCGTCGCAATGACCAGAGTGTTGAGTAACACAACAAGGAGAACCCACCAGTTGAAGAATTTAGATTTCACCCAAACATGACACTTCCTCCGTAAAACAACGTTCCAGTGGCGTGCGAGACGGCTGCGGATTACACAGTAAATGAAGAATCAGTCTTTGGTTAAATCACGATACATATTTTTGCTCTTGATTGCACACTCACTAGAAATAGATCACCCTATTGATCCCCTCCATCTGGTATAAACTGTCTGTCTCTGAATCACTGTCCTTTCTAAGAAGAAGAAGTGCTGGAGAGTAAATCAAAGTAGTGAGAAACTTTAAAGATGCAGTTCCTGTGCTTTTTTTGAATGACATCAGATAGATAGATCGATAGAATAACATAACACATATGTAAAAAGGACTGTAATAGCACCATTACCCTCAGAATCTCCATCCATCACTTCAGCAAGAGTGATCCATTCCATGTAACCTTTCAGATCCTCATCCATTTGTTGTCGCTCTCGTAGCTTTTGGTACTCTCCTCGTGACCGTGACTTCTCCCTTTCCTTAGTAAACTCCCTGCACAGAGGAAAAACTCATCTCAGTTAGGCCACTTAACCATGTAGTTGAGTTTGCTGAAATGGCTTCCTGGTCATGTGATTTTCTTTGTCTCTCAAGTAGTTAAGGTGAGCCATTTAAGTTGATTGAACAGATCTGTCTCCCATAAACCATTTCAGTAGACTCATTCAGTCAGAGTGTATTTGAATGGAATAATAATAAAGACTTCCAAACTTGTTAACCAAACTTTAAGCAGTTAGTATTAAAACCTTTTATTAAAAACTCAGCTAGAGCTAATACCCGCTCAGTACTCCAAGGACGAGGTTGAGGATGAAGAAGGAGCCCACAAGTATCAGAGTCAGGAAGTAGATCCAGGGCCAGTCATTCCCCATGGCATCATTAATCTAAAAGATAAAATCATCACTATATTAAATTTGGACAAACATTAAATTTGGATTTGTTCCAAAAATCCTGTTCTAGACAATCAGTCAGTCTGTGCATTATTTATGGGGATTTTTCTCTTTCTGCAGTTTACATCTTTGCACTAGTAGGTGGCGAAAAGTGGCTTTCTTTATTTATGAAATAAACTATTTCTGTGTATTACTTGGAGATGGAAAAAAGGTCTAGAGACACCATTTAAAACAAAATGAACTTCTTTTAACTTGAGCGCCAATTTCTTTAACGCTATGTCATGCGTGAGTTGCTGCAATATATGCAAGGTCACACACGGTTGTCCAGCATGTTTATAAAGAAAAATTATTAAAAAGTAGCGCAACGCAAGACACATTGCCAAAGGTCAGGAAAAAAACAGGGTCTCGAGTTAATTCTGCTTTGACTTCATTTGGAATTATTTTGTTGGTCAGATCAAAAAGACACAAAACAACTGGAAATATTGTGTCTAAAATGTAAGTTACTCATTTTTTTTTTTTTTTTTGTCTATTGAACTGTTGTGTAAAACTAATATCAGCCTTGTTATCTTGCTGTTGGTTTGAATGTCACCATAATTTAATTGCATTATACTGATTGTTAAATTTATAATGTCCCATCAGTAATTTTTTAACTCTAGCATAGAGAAGTTTAATATAAATGAATGTTTGTCTTCTGGCCTCTCCACAGGAGAGTAAACAGGAGGATTATCATGTCCATAAGTAATTACCCAGTAGAGCACATCAGTCCAGCTCTCCGTTGTGATGCACTGAAAGACTGTGAGCATGGCAAAGCCAAAATTGTCAAAATGGGTGATGCCAAAGTTGGGACCAGGCCAACCTGCCCGACATTCAGTGCCATTGATGGTGCAGCGGCGCCCATGTCCAGCCTGAGCACAGGGCGATGGCTTCTCATTCTCCCTGATGGCAATGATATCTGAAACAGAGGTTGAACAGTACTGGCATTGATTTGTCAATTCGCTATCATTAAAACAAGCTGTTATCTTTTACATATCCAAAACTTGTTTTCAATTATGAGATTCCCTTTATATGTTTGAAGATCTCAGAGTCCAAATAAAAACACTCACTAGTGCCCTGGTAGTAACATGTCTTGTGCATTTTACACTTGAACAGCTCCAAACCCATAATGGCATAAATGGTGACCATGAAGAAGACCAGTAATGCAATGTGGAAGAGGGGCAACATGGACTTCAGAATAGAGCTCATTACTACCTGGAGGCCTGGATGACAACAAATACACTTTTAACACTGCAGCTTTTTTAACAGTCAACAAAAACATGATTATATTGTAATCTTACAAGACAGTTAACAAAGCATGTACATAAACACATTTTGTTTTCACTCAGCACTGGCTCATTCTGTGATATTGAGCATATTGTAGGAGTATATTTGTAGTAATTATTATATTATCTTCAGAGAATATTTAGGATCTAGCTTTAAAGGTCTATGTTGCCCTACTTGTGGTGCTTAAATGTCTTACTGGGAACTCCTGATACGAGCCGCAGTGGTCGCAAGACTCGAAATGCTCTAAGAGCCTTCATATCAAACCCTCCTCCTTTCTCTTTGGGAACTCCTGCTATTGTGTTGATGGTGTCCACAACAAGTGTGAAGAGCCTGCAGAGGCAATTTAAAAGGACTATTATTTAAGAAATCTAAAACAATTAATTTTATAAATGTCAGCTTTTATTGTATTATTAATACCTCAGTCTCTACAGAAAAAAAAAATCTATGTTTGAACTGAGTTCAGGCCAGTTTTGGGAATCATTTCAGGGGACAATTGTGTTTTGTTTATGATTTCTGGAAATTCTAAATGTCATCTTACCCCATGAACACAATGACAAAGTCTAATATGTTCCAGCAATTTCGTAAATAGGCTCCGTCATGGAACAAAAGCCCGTATGCTATTATCTTTAGGAAGCATTCCAGAGTGAAAATGACCAGGAAGATGTACTCCAGACTCTCCTGCAAGGAAACAAGCAATATAGGAGAGATTAATGGGGTGCAAATTCGGACTTGGTTTTTTTTCACAACTGTGAGAACTGCAAGATACAAATATTTATTTGTTTATTTAAATTCAGACCCAAAGATGCATATTAAGCTGGGTTGGGAAAAAGTATTTTAACATTAAGAAATTATAACCTACAAGACATTTTCTTCAACTTTCTTGTTCTTCAAGCTTTGGCAGCTTCAACACACTGTCAACTGCATTGCACGGATGATTTGTTCTAAAAAACATGTGCAAAGTGCCACTGAAACCTGAGCCTTAACATTTTGCCAAACCAAACTACTGTCCTCAATGTGCAGTGAGGATCTAATCAGTATGTTTACATAGCACACAGACTGTCATTCTACATGGACAGGTCATATCAACCTAATTCTGGCAATGTCTACTGAGATCCATTCTCAGCTCCCGTTTCATGACTTAGTATCCAAGGAATGGACGGCCCACCGGCGTCTGTCACTGTAACCCCAGGGGAGTAAATAAGTGAGTGGGTCTCAGATTTGTGCCATCTAAAATGTAATAACACTATGTTCTGAGAAAGGAGAATATGGCTGTACACACTAGTGGAAAGAGTGTGTGACCTACATACCATCAAAGCTTGAGTCATGAAATAAGCTTGTGTAAAGAGGATTTATCATTACTTTTAAGTGTTTATATACAGTAGCTGAAACAGAAAATGTTACACATATGAAAAGAGGGGTAAATGATCTCATCCTTGTGCAATAAGTGGACCCTCAATGTGGGACAGAACAGTCATGTCAATAGAATCTATGTTAATTTCTCATTAGATGCGTCATGAAAATCCCCTTCTGAGATTTGAGTGTATTTATAAACGCCACACTTGTACCTTTTGGACATGCACATCTCAAATCAAAGACTAAATATAAAACTCATCACACAAAACAGCACCTGCTAGCATGGTATATTTTTAGTTTGTAAAACATGTTCTAAATTGCATTCTAGGTATATAAACCCATAATTATATCTAACTTGAACTCTTAAGAGCTTATGCAAATCACAAATTTGTCCTGTGCAACCGCCAACTGGGCAAGAACGTTAGCGCACACGTATCAGTTTCAAAACATCTACATCCCCCTCATAACCCAAGGGCCAAAGACCTGAGTAGGCAAAAATCTGAACAACACTTTATCTTGGACATGTTTAAGTATCTCAGATTCTCTGGCAACACACCATGAGGTGTGTCTATAGACGTAACTACCCCTTCACTCCAGTTCATCTGTGCCATAATATTCTTTGCGAACTTCAGTAGCAAATATTTTCAAAATCAGCTGATGTATACTTCAAATTACCTGTAATCAGAGATTATTCATTTAAAATGTATGTTCTCCTATGGTAAGGTAACTTCTCACCAATGTTAAGTTGGTGTTGTTGGTGTCCTCTTCAGGCATGGGCAGAAACACAGCCAGAGCTACACAGTTAGCAAAGATAGTTAGCAGGATAATGATTTCAAAGGGTCTGATGGAGTCTGCTCAGGAAAACAATGAGTAAACATGGCAAAAACAACCACTGGAAAATTGAGGTAATCACTTTTCACATTCAAATTGGTGATGGATATGTGTAGGGCTTGCATAAATCAGATTTAACCAAAAATTAACAGTCGCCCAGTGCCAAATACATGTAAAACTGGCTTTGGTGATTAAATGAAAGAGAGAGATTTTGGGTAGTTATTTGGTCAGCAGCTAAATTAGAATCACTGACACAAAAACCATCTAGCAAAGACAGTTATACCTCAGAGTAAACATTTACTAGCACAGAATATATAATAAATATATGATTTCATGTCCAATAAGAAATATTATACTGATCAATTAGTGCTGTTTCAGTTTAAACTACATGACTCACAGTCTCCAACTAATTATTTGGGAATTTCTGCCACTAGGGGGTGGAATCAGAATTTCCCTGCCAGCTCAGCATCATGTCCGCTAGTGATCCCATGCAACAGCTGTACACAGCCAGAATATCATTAAACTGTAAAAATACACCTATGCAAAAAACAGCTCCAAAATTACATATCCTATTCACCTCAGTACAAAAGCTAAAACACTTCTACTTGAAAATCTTCAATTCACATTTATATGTATATGCGTCTTGCTTAATGAACTAATCAGGAACTGAAAGTTTCACTTCGTAAAGCAAATGTTTACTGTATATGTCACTTTTGTCTCCAACGGTGGTCTCAAAGAGGAAGTTAAGAAGCTGTTTCCAAATTTTTCTGAATTGCAACACAGTCGATTTTTGTTCTTGTTGTGAATTTAGGAACTTATATTTATAAAAGAGTCTTACAGCATTCTTACAAATATCTTTACGTGTATTTACATACACAAAATTTTCAATCTAAACCAATTAACACTAGTTTCAAGTCTTATTAATAGTGTATTTTCTGACTGGCTGTAAATAGGCTGGGGCTCATCCTTATCATCTTCCATGTAAAGACCTGATCCAACTGCTTCCAATTGACCGTGGTGAGGCTGACACATAACAAAAGCTTAACACCTTCAGTTCACAACTGAGACACAGATTTCAGCACCTTAAGACACACTAAACCTGGGGATTATGAAAAACAACTGTGTCTGTTTTTATTTTCTCCACCTCACAGAATAAGATATCTATCATGGAGCAAATATCTCAGACAGGTCAGAGTTATGGTTGCATGCTTTTTCTGGCATGCATGCTAAACAAGCTCACTGGGGGATGGATGCCTTTCTAAAACACGCCCATCTCAATTATGATTCAAAACTAAACAAACATCAAACTACAGTCCAAAAGAATGGAAACTAAAATGGATGTAAGTTTGAAGGATACTTCCATTCCACAATGTTGATGCAGGTCTTCCGGAAAGGGTTTTTGAGCGTGAAGAAGAACAGGGATCGTGGCGGTCGAGGGTTTCCTCCTGTGGCCTGTAGTTTCTTGAGTTTCTCTCTTTGCTTTCTCTTCAGTTCTTCTTCATTCATGATGAATGAGGCCAAAGCACTACCACCACCGCCCGACTCCATTTTCAATCTCCAAAAGTAAAATCTTCTCGATTCCCCACAAAAAAAGAACCAAAACCTGAAATGATTTAGCAAATCCTTGGTCTTCTTAAGTCCAGGTCAGATCTTTAGTATGGTCCTAAGCTTCATCCACCATCTCGCCCTCTCTGAGAAGGCACAGTGTACCTTCTTGGCCCTGGCCCCTGCTGCAAACCTACACCAGACAAGCAGATATTGGAGGGGTAGGGAGCATTTAGGCACAGCTGGCTCCTTCTGAGGGATATATATAGACGGGCAGTCAGTGTCCATTCTTGGGGGTGCGGAGGCAGGTGGAGGAGGGGATGGCGGCCTTGGGGTGCAGCAGATGAAGAAAGAGAATGACTAAGGTTCTGTAAGAAAAATTCAGCTACTTATACAACACCACAGATGAGATAAGACATTAAAAAGGAGAAAATATTAAGAATAGGATTCATAAAGAGGTATTGGTATTTCCTAGTTGATTTACAGTACAAAACAGCAGATGAGTCTTACCCATAGTGAATTTTCTCAAGAAAAAAGCTGTACAAAGAAAGTTGGCAACATTCTTTATATATTTAATATTTTAGTGCATTTTCACATAAGCAAGAATTTTTCAGCTGTAAAACAGCTTCAAGTTGTTTGGATACATACTGGAAAATTATTATAGCAGCAAATACGATAGTCAAGCAAATTCCTTCAATTTCCTTCACATTTTGAGGTGCAAAATCAATATTTCTGGATGTCTGTAAATCAGAAAATCCAACAAAAGTGTCAAGCATATTAGAGGAAGCTTATGATATACTATTCAACAGTGCTGATCACTTAAAGCCACTTATTCCTTCACTATTATGAATATATACATTTATTTATAATTATTCATTATAATCTGACATTTAAAACATATGCTTGTGGCATGTGCCATCCTGAATGGTATTATCAGCTTGCAAATGAATAAATAAATAAATAGGAATAATTCAATAAATTTTTTGGGTAATTCAAAGTGAAACTACAACAGTGCAATGACATTTTACTCATTCATAAGCGCATCTATATTATATACATGTCCACATCAGTACTCCCAGATCACACTGCACATTTCCATGTAATCTCATTCTTTGCAATGCTATTTCAAAGCAAAGTAGTGACAGCACCGATATTTTCAAGTTATTGTGTGAGAAATGTAAAGGTGACCGTGGGTGTGAGACCAACTGGAGCTGGCTGATTCTCTTAATTTATGTCTATGTTAACAGCAAGCAACTAAACAAGTTGCTTTATGTTTTCACAGTTTCAGTTTGAAAGCTGGAATCAACCAAGTCAGTCTTGGTAAGACCATAATACTAATGATAACGCAAGCCCACTGATAAAACATATTGACATAAAAGCTGAAATTATAAGACCACCATGCAAGTTGTCTCGGTCAGTGGTGCCCATTAGACTTTTTCCCAGCTGGAGTCCACCTGAGGGCTTAGCTGAGCAGCTTGTGGCGGTCAAACACAGTCTTGCGCTGCTCCTGGACCTGTTTCTTCCAGCGCTGCTGAGCCCCCTCTACCCTCTCCAGCACAGTGTTCCCACGACCTTGTGAACCATCCAGTCGGGGCCTCACATCCTGTAGGGGGAGACAAAGGGCAAAATTAATACCTACATCCAGCAAAAATAGAAAAATATTCCTTAACTTAAGCAAATTATCTACAAAAGTGATTTAAAAAATATATAAATGATTCGTTGTCCCAAGTTCACTATCAGACACATTCACAAGTCCAAAAAAAAGAAAAAAGAAAAAGGTAACACTTTATTTTAAGGTGTCCATAACACAGAGTAATTACCTAGTTAAGTACTTAGTAGTAGCCGTTGTACTTACATGAAACAAAATGTACTTACCATGTAACTAAGTTATGGAACAGCCTGTACTTACAGTTTGTAATAGGCAGCTACTGTTACACATATGTAACAGATCAAGTCTGTTACACAACTACTTAAGTAACCAAAGGATTGTTACATGTGTTGCAGACTTTATACAACACAGACATAAGTACACAGACATAAGCTACTTAAAATAAAGTGTATCAAGAGTGTACTTAAGTGTACTTCATGTGTATGGATATTGTACACCTTATCCAGCTGCACCTTAGTTTGATTTAACCCACCAGTACGCAGCTTAAATACATGTAATACCTTTCTAATTACATTACAATTACAGAATATTACACAGGCATAAGCTACTTAAAATAAAGTGTATCAAGATTATCAAGTATATCAAGTAGCTGTGTAACAGACTCGGTCTGTTACATATGTGTAACAGTAGCTGCCTATTACAAACCGTAATTACAGGCTGTTCCATAACTTAGTTACATGGTAAGCACATTTTGTTTCATGTAAATACAACGGCTACTACTAAGTACTTAGTTAGGTAATTACTCTGTGTCTGTATTATGACACCTTAAAATAAAGCGTTACCAAAAAAATTCTACCCTTTCAGTAATATAAGACAATAATAAGAAATGTTTCTTGAGCAGCAAATCAGAATGTCACGATTTCTTAAGGACAATGTGACACTGAAGACTGCAGTAATGACTGCTGCAAATTCAGCTCTGCCATCACAGGATTAAATTAAATTTTAAAATATATTGAAATTTAAAATTGTAATAATACTTCACAATATTACTATTTTTACTTTATTTTTGATAAAATACATGTAGCACTGGTGAATATTAAAAATGTTAATTATTCCAATCTTTCTCTATATATAAATGTACTATTTCTTGATCATTAAGTCATAAAGAGTAGTATAAAAGTATGTTATGTTTTACTTGAATGAAAAGATTTTATACTTAATATACTTAATAATTAATAAAATAGCAATTTTATTTAACTAAAAAAAAAGAATAACTTATATATATATATATATATATATATATGCATTTTGGTGGGGTTTTTTTTTCATGATAGGACAGTGGAGATATGACAAGAAACAAGTTAGAGAGAGAGCGTGGGATGGGATTGGGAAAAGGTCCATGAGACGGGATTCGAACTCAGGACACCCGAAGTGCAACTGTGCCATTATGTTGGCACGCTTCCCACAATGTAGAAAATGTATCTTCCTTTTTGTGACAGCCGGTGTGAAAATGAGAAAATATTTTGTCTTATTAGACCCAAAGACTTATTTGCTCTAAAATCTCTAATTTAAATCCAAGTCAAGTAAACTCTATTCTAATTCTATTCAAAGTCTATGCTGAGTTGAAGCCTCTTGTTTCCATCTCTGTAAAATACTTCTCAAACAATAAATTAGAAAAAACCCAAACAAACCAAAATGTGCACAAACCTCAGAATCCTCCTCGTTCTGCAGTGGCATGGTGTATGGATCATGTTTGCGGATTAGAGGATCAACTAGAAGTAGAAACAGCATGTACAGCAGAAGAGCTCCAACCACTGACAAGTAGATTATAATGGTCACCTGGGAAATACACAAAAATATTAATACTCCTCAATTTAGCTTAAAGTGGACAACTAGATTATGAAGGCATAAAAGCAGATTATAATAAACATTTTTAATTCAAAGTAGGATTTATTGACTACTGGAAGTCACACAATACCTTAATGGTGTTGCTGCTTCGTTCTTCATACTTGCACTCACAGAGCAGACAGTAGGCCTCCACATCATGGCCAGGCACTGGCATGGGCTCCACCACATGCAGACAGTTACTATAAACCAATACATTAACAATAAATTCTCAGACAGCTGAAAATAGTGTAAGAATTTATTGATCTATATATAATAAACTTTACAGACAACACGGGTCTGTTTGGACAGTGCCAATACAGTATTCTGTCTCACCAGTCTTTCTGGGATACATTATTTTTGTAGATATGTCCACTGATGTTTCTGTAGGGTGGACAGATGCACTTGCAACGCACATCTTCATAACTCTGTGTAGGCAACATTTTAAGAAAGCGACATTTACAGGAAATATTTTTACTAGTGCTGTCAAACAATTAATCGCGATTAATCACATCCAAAATAAAAGTTTTTGTTTACATAATATATGTATGTGTGCTGTGTATATTTATTATGTATATATAAATATACACACATGCATATATATATTTCAGAAAAATATGTTATGTTTATATATTAAATATACTTATTTATAATATAAATTATATGAATATAAATATAGACATGTAAATACATGTAAATATTTTCATTTTATATATACATAATAAATATACACAGAACACACACACATATTATGCAAACAAAAACTTTAATCGTATACAAAATAAATCACGATTACTCGTGTGACAGCACTAATTTTTACATAAGTGGTACATTTACATTTGGTAAAAGAGCATGGATATTGTAATGGATGTGTCAGAGAAAAACTGTAACGTTACCTTATCTGCATATGCGAGTGAAATCACATCTATAAGAACAAGAAACACCAGAAGGACAGCTGCTATCCGGAGATTTTGAGCAATGCTGGACGACATGATGCCTGCACATAAACATCATTTCATTCAACATTTATTGTTTAAGTGAAGGTAATAATTGAATTGAAATGGGTCAACCGGTATTTTTTGATTATAAAGATAAAATCAAATTAAAGCAAACAAGACTAGTCATCGGTTAAAATACTTGTGTAGGACCTAAACAAAACGCTCATAATCAATTCTGTGTATTCAGTGGCTTATGCAGTAACGTTAGTTATATGAAGCTGACAGACACCGGTCTCTCAATTCCGCAGTTTAGGCCTTTTCCCCTCTCTGTTGTGCATTTTGAGAGAGAGGAAAAATAAATCTGAAAAGCCAAATGTTTAGGCGAAATGTTACATGCAAATGTTAAATGAAATGCATATACGCACCTATAATATTTATAAACGCCCACCAAACATATGATGACTTTCTCCGGAAGTTCTGGAGTATTTCTGTGTGATGGATGAACTGTACGCCCCGCCTTCACAAACGGTGAGAGGCAAATTAAAAGCGTTATTTATTTTTTATAGAACAACACAATTTATAAATCTGTAATGCCCCCCACCCCCCGATTCATATTATAAAAATAAAGCCTCAGGTATAAAAATGATAACATATCGACTTTCTGTTCCGATGACATACAAATAAGTCTCCTCAGATTTTGTAAACTATCACAAAGGAAATAAATGAGCAAAAGGGGAGCTAAAATAACTGAGAATGCATGTAACATATGTTAAGTCCAGGTATAAAGAGTTTTTTTTTTTTTTTTTTTTTTTAAAAAAAGCATGAATCTGATTTTTCCTCCAAAACCTTTCATTCGTTTTGTTCAAACTTCCCATAAAGAGTTGTCGATTTAATTACTCTCTCTCTATTGGCTGACCAAACTGTCACTCAGACTGTGCCACGTCCAATCATCTAGCGGCCTTTCAATCCTATAATTTTGGCGGCGGTCGGAAGATGGCGGAAAATTTGAAAGGTAAGAATATATCGTGTTAATCGTTCAGAAACAACGGTTTACACGCTATATGTCTGATGTATTTCACGAGTTGTTAGTTAAGTGACGTCTTATCAAAGATCCCCCAGAATCAAACACTCCGTTTTGGAAGAATCTTTGCTGAGAGTTGTTGATACAAATTCACATTAGGTCGATGTTATGGCCACCGCGCGCTCATGCAATACATTCAAACAAGCTCATTGTGAACTCATCTGTTTCTCTTGCATCGACTTCTTTGTAAAGTTGTACAGCGTAACATACGGTGCAAAGAGGAGCACACTCTGTACTTAGAGTAATCTTCAGTGTTTAGCTTTTAGCGTAACTTTTACGTTCTCTTGAGGAATATGATTTACTCAACATGTTTGATTACTGGACACTTTATCATAAAGCACATACTAAAAATTCACCCGTAAAATGTTAATCTAATGCCTACGTCGTTGTTTACCTAATTCATTTAGGTTAACTGAATCTCTTGTCCATTTTGCTTATGACGATTAATCTTTAGACAATTTATTAAATGGCCCATAGGTTAGTGATGATGCATGGGAGTTTTTCTGTAAGGGTCTTTATCTTAAACTGCCAAAATGATCAAGTTATCTGTATCTATTATTATCTATCATTTTGTTAAATGTTTTTTAGTGTTCTGTGCTGTTGCTTTTGGTTCAAGCTTTTTAATGCCAAAGACCCCCCAACTATGATGATCCCCTTGTCAGGGAGCCCCTTCCTACAATATAATATATATAGATAGATAGATAGATAGATAGATAGATTTGTTTGATATAATAATATCAGGTAATTGTTAATTTCCTAAATTAAAATTTGCTTTTGTTTGTCACTGTAATTTTATGTCTTAATTTATGTTATACTATTATCAAGGAAAATATTTGCAAGATAGCAATATATTAGCAAGATATTTTTAAAGCCTATATTAGAATATAGGATTGTCAATTTAATTGACAGTTATTTGAAAAGCACTTTCCATAATAAATATCATTCCAAAATGGAACAGCTAGTTAGAAAAAACAGCTAGTTAGAAAAAGCAGACAGTGGTGAACTTCTAGACAGAGGCAACGCAAATTCAAAATAATCTTGAGTGTTAGAAAGTTTGAGGTCTGTAATTTTTGTAGTTTTGGAAAAAAATTTATGCTCACCAAGGCTGCATTTATTTGATCAAAATACTGTAAAAATGGTAATATTGTGAAAAATTAGTACAATTTTAAATAATGGTTTTCTGTTTTAGTATATTTTAAAATTTAATTAAGTCTTGAGGGCAAACCTGAACTATTAGCTTTATTCCCTGAGTTAAACAGCTTAATAATAATAATAGCTCTCAAATTCTCTGGTTTACAGGCATGAGGACATCAAGTAGCCTATTTGCTGAAGAGCTGTGCAGTTCTTGATCTAAAGCTTGCACACATGTCTGTCATCCCACATTTTACCTGTGTTTTTCTTGCAATTAACATCTAATTGTATTTTGTAGCTGAAGTTTGTAGGGTAGCATGCATCACTACTGTAGACCAGCTGGAGGTGATCTGTCGAGAGCAAGGGGTGAAGTGCGAAGAGCTGGGTATCAAGAAGCACAACCTGTGTGATTATGAGGTGGAATATCTCTGCGATTACAAAAAGAAAGTCATCAACGATGGGAAGACACAAATAGTACAGGTGAGGTTAAAATTCTGGCTCATAAATGTACTCATGTCAAAGTAAATTCTATTACATGATGGGTAAAATGAGTTTTATCAAGCAAAACTTAAGTGGTGGCCTGTCACATAAACTGCTTAGACTTGTCTTACAAGTTAGTCTTCATCTAGTTTTTTTTAAGGAATCTTGCATCCCAAAATGAAAATTTGCTGACAATTTAGTCATCCTCAGATGTGGAGAAATTTAGCATCACTTCCCAGACAGCAAGCAGTGTCGGCCCAGATCCGGTCCACATCTGGCCCACATGGATTTCAAATGGCCAGATGTGGGCCGGATCTGGGCCAAAACTATGTTGTTGTCTGGGTTGCTCACCAGTGGATCCTCTGCAGTGAATGGGTGCCGTCAGAATGAGAGTTCAAACAGCTGATAAACACATCACAATAATCCATCCGATATCCAGGCCATCAATTAAATGTCATTAGAAAGGAAAAGCTGTGTGTTTGTAATAAACAGATTTATCATTAAGACACTTTACTATAACTGTTGTGTCCTACTAAAAATCCTCTGTCAAAAAATGTTGAATCTTAAATCACAAAAAAGTGATCTTGTCTGAATCAGGAGATAAATGTGTACAGATCAAGCACCATATACAAGCCAAAACAGGTCTAAAAATATATGTCGGTAAATTCTGGATTATGGATTGATATTCTGGCCAGAACCGACGGTTTAGAGTTGTTTCTTGCAAACACTCAGCTTTTCACTTCACAAGATGTCAAGTGATGGACTAGAGTCGTGTGGATTATTGCGATGCTTTTATCATCTGATTGGACTCTCATTCTGACGGCACCCATTCACTGCAGATGATCCGTCGGTGAGCAAGTGGTGTAATGCTAAAAATCTCCAAATCTGTTCTGATGGAAAAAAAAAAAACTCTTCTACATCTAGGATGACATGAGGGTGAGTAAATTGTCAACCAATTTTAATTTTTGGATGAACTATTTCTTCAAGTCTAGTCATAACTGTGCATATGTGTGTGTATATACATAAATGTATATCTCAATATATAGTTCATTAATTAAGGCAGTATATTTATGTTTAATATTGTATATAGTGTTGTGCACAGTATGATATTGTCACAATGTCATTCCTTTTTTAATGAACCTAAATGTCTTTCATGTTTTCATTTTTCTATAGTATAAATGTTTAAGTGTACCTTGGTCACTCTAAATTTTGTTGTATCATGTACAATGACAATAAAGCACCTTATATTAACTTTTCTTGTAAAAGTTTGGTTTAATTTGAGCCCAAAAAATTAGACTGATTGACCACTTGACGAACCACTACTTGGTCAGACTAGCTCAGTCTTAATAGTGGCTATGTTTATGCAACTGACCCCGGGTCTAAATGTGTTTAAGCTCACTACCATCACTGTTACCCCGTTCATAGGAGTTATACTTGGTGAAATGGAAGGGCTACCCCGAATCCAGCAACTCATGGGAACCACGGAAGAACCTGAAGTGCGTAGATCTTCTCAACCAGTTCTGGGAGGACCTGAATGCAGAGATGCAGAGACAGAAGAAGCGTGCTGCCCCTCGTCGCCTAGACCCCGCCACCGTGTCACAGCTCATCCAGCGGGCCAAACTCCGACAGACCCTTAAACGGTGGGAAACACACCTCAACAGCCTGGGCACCCACAAGGGCCACATCTACGTCCGGAACCAGGTCGACCTGGAAGGCCCGCCTAAGAACTTCACCTACATAAACGACTATAAAGTGGGTGATGGGATCTTGCTGAATGAAGTATCCGTGGGCTGCGAATGCACAGACTGCCTAGAAAACCCTGTGGAGGGATGCTGTGCCGGCGCATCGCAGCACAAGTTTGCTTACAATGAGATAGGCCAAGTCCGCATTCGGCCCGGGTTGCCCATTTACGAATGCAACAAACGCTGCCGTTGCGGGATTGACTGCCCCAACAGAGTGGTGCAGAGGGGAATTCAGTATTCCCTCTGCATTTTTAGGACAGACAATGGAAGGGGATGGGGGGTAAAGACCATGGAGCGCATTCGGAAGAACACTTTCGTTATGGAGTACGTTGGGGAGGTGAGAAGCACTATATGTTTACTTCCTGTACGGATCAGATTTTTATATGTATTTATTTATATATAATATATGCATTGCTGGCACCCAGTCACTGTGGCTTAGACAAGTTCATTTTTTCCACCTTCAGTGTTCCGTTGTGTCAGTTTAAGGTTTTTGTGTTTCATTGAAATATGTTTTGTTTCACTGGTAGATAATGGCATTATCAATCAACTTTTTAGTTTCCTTGTGATGGCTGATTGGCTGTTTATCTGTCTTTCCCAGAAGGGAGTCTGGCTTCATGATTGTTAAACCCTCTTTTTATCTCTTTTGTTTAGATCATTACAACAGAAGAAGCTGAACGCAGAGGTCACATATATGATAAAGAAGGCGCCACCTATCTTTTTGATCTGGATTACGTTGATGACGAGTACACCGTGGATGCTGCTCACTATGGAAACATCTCTCACTTTGTCAATCACAGTGTGAGTGGTCTTGAGATCCTTGCATCATCTTGTAAACAACTGACTTGATAGCAGTTAAACCGTAGCTTTTTATCTGAGGGAAGTCAATTGAATTCACAAATGTTTTCTTTTTTCTCCTCAGTGTGACCCCAACCTCCAGGTATATAATGTGTTCATTGATAACCTGGATGAGCGGCTGCCGCGGATAGCGTTCTTTGCCACACGTGGGATAAAGGCAGGAGAGGAACTCACATTTGACTACAAAATGAAAAGTAAGTGTGGGACTTTCTAGAAAAAGAATGTCAAGTGACACTGCCTTTACCATTTTATTATTTAGATCAATTGATTCATACACTGCCGTTCAAAAGTTAGGGATCACATGTTTTTTGAAGGAAATTGATACTTTTATTCAGTAAGGATGCATTCAGTTGATAAAAAGTGACAGTAAAGACCTTTGTCATGTAACAAAATTTCTATTTCAAGTAACTGCTGTTCTTTTGAATTTTCTATTCATATTCATGTGTTACTTGAGCACCAAATCAGCATATTAGAATGATTTCTGAAGGATCATGTGACTGGAGTAATGACTGATGAAATTCAGCTTTGCCATCAAAGATATACATTTTAAAATGTATTTAAATAGAAAAGAGATTAAATTGTAATAATATTTAATATTAATTTTATATTTCATATTGTGTAATATTACTGTTTTTACTTTATTGTATTATTTCTTTAATGTTCTATTGAATGGTAGTGTCATTAACTAAATTTACATTAACTTTTATATATTTCTCAATAAAAATGCTGTATTTTTTTTTTTTCATTTTTAAAGTAGAAAATTTTCAGTTTTTTCTGTCTCATTTTTTGCCATAGTTGATCCAGTAGATGCCGAGAGCACGAAGATGGATTCTAATTTCAGTTTGACAGGACTCCCAGGCTCTCCTAAAAAGCGCATGCGCGTAGAGTGCAAATGCGGGGTACCGACATGTCGAAAGTACCTCTTTTAGAGGAAGTCCATGCTAAATAGGGACTGAAAGAAGATCATGTGTTCCAGTGAATGTTGAAAGCATCTGCAGTTTAGAAACTGTTTTGGGAGGTGTTTTGAAATACTTCATTGAATTTTAAATATATATTTAAGAATTTTTTTTATTTCCAAGATCAACCTCAACTTTTTCCGTAGTATTGTTGTCTTCCGTGTTTAAATAGTGTATAAAATGTAGCATTACTTTTTTCAATTTGTCCGTTAGAAAAGTTTGTAAAGTAAAAAAAAAAATATTTCCAGTAATTGTTTTAAATCCATGTTTTAATTCATATCAAGCTTTGACTCCATGGAATTCTTAAAGAAAAAGATCAATTTTTTTTTTATGCTTTATCTGTTTGAATAGTACGGATTCTCTTTTTACTTTTTCCAACAAACTTCTGTAGTCTTATTTCTTGCCCTATTTTTAGGAAATATCTTTAGACCAGTGCAAACTATCAAAAATCTATAATGTCCTTCCTACTTTTTTTTTTTCTTGACCTCAAATTTCCACCAGGGGGCAAAATTTTATTATTAATGCACAGAAGGGGGAAGTTCGTTAGACTGAAGGAGGTGGACCTACATGAATGTTGCCTTTTACGCATTACAAATGTTATCATTGTGTGTTTTATGTGTGTATATAGTCTAACAAAATATATTCATACTGTCAAACTGGTCTTTCAGTGACTCTATTTGAGCGCTGGGCTTAAACTGATGCTTAAGTTTGGTTATTTCACAGGTCTGACTACTATTCAGGGCTGTGTTTCCCAAAAGCGGTTCATACATCATTCTACTTATGCTTACTATGCTTTTGGAAATCACAGCTTGGGTGGTTTTCAGAACTGGACAGTGAAGCTGGAATATGTGCTGTAGATTAATGTGAGATGGTACATAAATTCTGGATTAACCAGTGCTCAGGACCATTTCACTTAAATTAAATCAATTCACACAATTATATAACTATCGTTCAACCAAATCTGTGCATATGTAAATATTTAAAGATTACCACTTGTTATTTTTATTGGTTTTGCATTAAAAAAAAAAAATCAAGATGCCTTGTCAGACCTCACATTTATCTTACGCTCACGAATGTGCAACAAACTATGTTCTTGTTTATTAAATTGTATCATGAGTTCCACTGCTCTTTGAATATAACTGTTTAATGCCAAAGTTGAATTGATTTCAGTTTGGGTAATTTCACATTTTTGTTGACATGAACAGCAAGCTTGAGCATCTTTATGTGAAGGGCTATACACAAAAAAGCTGTGAAATAAACGGATCCGTTTTTATCAGTTACAAACTTTTATTTCTACTTCGACATAAAATACATGTGAATATTTCATTGTTTAGCACAGAATGTGTTCACAACTTTCTTTGCACATTTATTCAGTAAGACGACAAAGTAATAAAATGTGACTCAATATCTTTCGTGTCAAGTTTTGGAAGAAGGAAATCAAGGGTCAAAGATTTCTTCAAGGAACGGTTCTATCCTCCCTGCCTACAATGGTGTTTAGTCACCCAGTAACCTGATGCCGTGACTTCAGTGCAATGCGTGACCTTTTGGGGTATCAGAGGCTTGGGACACGCTTTTAAAGATCACTGCAAAACACCATATACTTGTCTGCTAACTGATGAGAAAGGATAGCAACTTTAACTGTTTTTAACCCTTTAGGAAGCTGATGTAAAGATGTAAAATGCCTATAACCTTCGAGATTAACATGTTTACTCATTTTAAGTTCATAGACAGAATGTGTGTAATCAAACCACATACAACATCAAACACACCTTCACAGTGAAATTGAGTGAATAAACAAACGCAGGTGTCTTTAAACATTTCTTACCTAGATAAATGCTCTGCTTAGTTTGTAAATGTCTACACAGACTAACTCCTCAATGAGAACAAGCAAAATCTCAGATTTAAATAAACTTACAAAAACTTTTCTAAATTTCTGCTCTGAAATCACCTGCACTGTTTGTCCAGTCTCACCACGTCTTATCACACATAAATCCACATACCTGCACCATCAAGTCATTCCACTCACAAATGACTCCCATAAAAGAGCCAAATGCAATCTTCAGTAGCTACTGTATGCATATATAGAGAGAGAAACTCACAAAATGGACACATTTTGGTAAGTATGAATCAATGAACTGAGCCACATTCCAATGGCCAATTATGTATGAGGTACACAGTGATGTCATTCAGCTAAAACACACATTGCTTATTCAAACTATTATTTTTGGTTGCAAATAAACCACTGCAGTTTTTATACTGGCAATCTGAATGATAAACTACTGTATACATCAAGCAAAAGCTCAACTCCTAAATCTGAAAACACTAACTATTTCATACCACAAACACCAGATCTTTTTGGAATTCCTCAAGGCACTGGGGGAAGAGGAAGAAGGTAAAGTCTTAAGGCTCTGTAGGTAAAACAGATGGAGGGGGAAATTAAACTGGCATAGAACTTAGAACCAGAGGGACAACAGAAATAATCCCACACACAGAAAAACACTGGTCTCTTGAATCCCAACAGCCAGGCAAATAACAGCACTGAAGAAGGTCGCGGAGACCACCAAACACGTGTTCAGAGAAACCTCAGTCTGATCCTTTGATATTTGAGATAGTTCAGTGCCAGGTCTTGGCAGTGTGTGCTGGGTTTCAGGGTCTTTGCATGTCTGATATGGAGCAGTAGACGTTTCATCACCCTCAAAAGTTAAATCATCTTCTGCAGAAGTGTTAACGGTTGAAGACTGAAGATCGAAGGCTGTTGGTGATGTTTCAGAAATGCTGATCAGCTCTGGCTTTTCTGGTTTGCTTGTTGAATGCTCTGGAATACACATTGTAATAGTTTGGTTATCAAGTTTTGGATCCTCAGGGTGGACTGAGCCCAACATGCTCGGATCCAAGACAAGTTCTTCCTCTTGCTGATGTTGCATGGCTGCCGACTTATCACAGTCTAGATGGATGAGTAAACTTTGGGATTCTTTGTCCGGTCTTGTGGGACCTAAATGAGATGGGAACAAACAGGAAGCCTCCAAACCATCTGTTTCCTCATCATCCATCTTGGTACTTTCCACCTCAATCGTCTTGGTGGTATCGACTCGGACCGAAGAGACAAGTTCTACTTTCTGTTCTTGAATTCTTTCCTCCAGGGGGTGCTGTATTCCCGCTGATAAATTAAGCTTCTCCACATCTTTAGTTGCATTGTTTACCTCCGTTGATGAAGGAGGCTGCTTGGCTTCTTCCAACATGTGAAAGCAAGTCCCTGTTTTATCTTCTTCTACATTCCTACTTGGTTCTTCTAGCACATCTGCCAATGTGGCGTCCTTTTCTACAACATCTTCCTTCTCCTTAACATTCTTCATACCTTCTTCCTGGATTTGTGGCATGTCTGGAAACCCAGCCAGTGATGGTTGGCTGAACTCAAAAGGCACTTGTGCTAACATCTCAGTGTGGAAATCATCCTTCTGTGAATGAAGGGATTGGTCAGGTTTACTGGAATCCTCAAATTCATCCTTGGTTGTCTCTGGGTGATCATAATGGTGTAGGAGGACTGCAGGAAGGGGAAGGGACAAGGAAGGGCCAACATTATAGACTTGATCTTGTGGCTCTGAAAACTGCTGTGTTGAACATGACTGGGGGATGGATAGAGTTAACGGCTGAAGTCCAGACTCTTCGGTTTGTGGTAAATTATTGGATGACATTGACTTTAGTGCAAGTGGTTCTCCAAGGGGAGTATCTGAAGTTGACTGAGGACATCCTGCTGTGGAGGAAGTCCTGGTGGACTCTGGAGAACTGGACAAATTCTTGGCAGTCTGCAACAGAGAGCAAATTAACAGGAAAAAAAGCTTGGATTCCAAAGAATCAAGAATGCATACTGTAGGCAGTAAACACTTTGTTTTGCATTTATGAATCTGAATTACTACCAGCTAACAAAAAGTGTAAGATGAATGGCACAAACTTGAAATTCAATATGCATTGCTGTAATCATTTCTTGATTGCAACTAGTTGGAGAATCAAGAGAAATTGGATTTGTTAATGCATATTATTATTATTGACACCAGCACTGATTAAGAGCACAAATTATCTACTGATATTAGTATAAATAGTTTTTTTTATTAACGTTTAATACATGCTGTTTTTTTCAGACAGTATCAGTTTATCAACACTAATAATTGTAGGTTAAAAAAAAGATCATTTAATAAAGAAAAATGAATAAGACAATTTCACAGAATAAAAAATAAATAAATAAATAAAAATAAATAGTTGAACTACCTATAATGCCCAGTGCAAACAGGAAAGTGATTTGTGTTAGCATGAAGTGCCAGTTCTTTCTGGCTTTTCCCAGAAGCCTGTGCCAATGATGGGAGATTAGGCTAATGGAAACAAAACCTTTAAAAGTTCTGAATGTGATGTGACAAGATCTTGTGACAAAATTACACAAGAATTAAAAGCAAAAATGAGAAAAGTGACGTTGAAAATATTTGGGGAATGCCATTTAACTATGAATTTTGTCTGCTTAAAGTTGTGCAGGGTAAATCTCAGGGTAAACATGCAATGATACTCACAATATTTACATAAACACAGAAACACAATTTCTACTGCTATTTTTTTTTAGCTGTTCACTTCCCTCCCAATGACTCCTTGCCAAAATGCTCTATGGGAAAACAGCCCAAGGAGCCCAATAAAACAGCCCAAACTTTTGCTAAAAATCCACAGCAGTTTGTCTCAAGTTGTAAATATCTGGAACTGTCAACATAAAATAAGATCACACTAACTGACTAAATGGTGTATATTTTTTGCTTATATGAACATGATATATAGCATACACTAAGATTAATGTTTTGTTTTTTTTAAACTCCAAGAATGAACACAAATAGCTTCTGAAGGGTTGATCTTGATATCATAAATTATGGGTCATAATACAGGATGCATGTTACATGCAACACGATGAATGGGTGAAATTGACAAGTTAGCAATAAGTTAGCAAGTCACGTGCACATTACCTAAGTTGATGCTGAAGCTTCAATGAGCTGTTCAGGTAGACAGATGAAAAGAATATCATCAACAAATACACATCTTGTTTTTAATAAGATATATACTGGAGCATAGGTTAAATAATTGTTGGTTATTAAGCAACAACTGTTTGACCTTGTTTAGCTAATTTACAAAAATCTGTGACACTGTCAGCATGATAACTTATTAAAAATAAAACTACATCGTTAAATATTTTAAAATCATATTTTTATATATTTAAAGGCTTAACAGTTCAAAGGACAGTTCACCCAAAAATGAAAATTCTGTCTTCATTTACTCACCATCATGTCGGTCCAAACCTGTATGACTTTCTTTCTTCTGTAGAACATTTTAAGATTTTCTCTTTGTATTGCTTGTTTACGGTTTGGTTAACAACATTCTTCAGAATATAGATAGTCATACAGGCTTGGAACAAAAATGATAACAGAATTCCATTTCTGTGTGGTCTATCAGTCAAAGGCCTCTGGTAAATTAACAATAATGTGTCTTATCAATTTATTGTAAAGGGCAGACCACAGACCAGAAACCGAGATAGTGATACTATTGTTGGAAATACCAGGTTCAGTTACTTAAAACAGCTGCAAATTGACACACTGCAAATAGACAAGCAAGTGGTTATCTGGACAGTGAAATGTTGGTGGGAATTTTAACAAGCAAATTTTATTATGCGAGTATGCAGGTATGATGAAAATCCACATCATCAGAATTTTAGCTAGTATTAAATAGACAATAGGCAATCAATGTGTTAAAAGTTTAATTTTATATCTGGATTCTCGAGTTATCTTTAGCCTGGGCTGCTCTGAAAAACACTACAGCTCTGCATTTGCTGCAATAGTGACAGACAGGAATCCTGGGTATAAGAATAAACTGAAACGAATGGAATCGCTGATTAAAGAGAATGATCAGAAGTCATCACTGATAGATAAATAACTGTACACCAAGACAGACAGTAACAACATACAAAAATACACTGTAAGAGTGTCTAGACAGTGTAGAGGTCAATGAGTTCTGACAAAAAAAAAAAAAAAAAAAAAAAAAAAAAAAAAAAAAAGGAGTGTGAACCGCACACGAATCATGTCATGGAAATCTGGTAAAGGTTAGAGTAAGGAGGGGAAAACAAACTTTTGTTTAAACTTTTTTTTTTTTTTTTGGTATGCACACGATACGCTGTGTCTTTTTCCAACTGCTATTCCAGCCGCACTTAGAAATGGTGATTACTTAGGTGAAAGGGCAGGTGGGTGGAGAATTGTTTTGTTTGTTTTAGGAGTTTCT
>JAFVLL020010412.1:0-32888 GCA_021397915.2 Tor tambroides
GGACACTTTATTTTGATTATTTCTGTTAATAAAAGCCTCTCCGAGGCCTGACGCCACACCCACTGTGTCTGTCGTTTGCTCCTCCCGCCACAATAGCTTCCTCCCCAAAGGGATATACAGACCCTAACACACACTCTCAAAATATCCCATCTGGCCCTGCAGCTGCTAAAAGCCCCATCAGCGCTCTCCTCTTGTCTCCTCTCGTCTCGTCTCCTCTCCTTTAATGAGTGTCATTGAATTTCCAATTACAATAATCAAACAAGTGTTAAGACGATGCTCAAGATGTGAGAAGTGAGTGAAAAGATGATGAATGAAATTGGCAATAAATCTACTGAAGCATTAAAAAAAGGGTCATTTCATTAACATAGACAAACATCAAGCTCTACAAACATGACGATATCAAGAAATGAAATTGCCACGTTAAGAAACAATCATTAATTCAGCAACACTCATCAACAGCAGAAAACAATTTTATTTAAAAGCCCTTAATGGGGAAAGTCAGTTTTACGGCGTGCCTGACAGTTTTTCAATGAGGCTACAATAAATATCCAACCTGCTGTCTGATTTTTACAATACGAAGGCGGCGCTCGGTTATCGCATATTAAGGAAAAGTTCCCGTCTGTTCTTTAAATAGCACAAATATAGGATTCTATCCTCCTTCACGGCCAATTTCACTGCCTAGCTCTCAAGTGGAGGTAATATTTTAATAAAAATAAACCAGCTATGCTGCTCACAGGTCAGCTCCTGTAACCTGGGCTGGATAATGAAGTCCCCCGATCCTTCTCAAATGTCAGTCGAAGGGCCAGAGACGACATGAAAACGTACTTCATACTAATTCAAATCTCAGTCAGTCCGTGATCAAAATACACTAGTGCTCCTCTTATTCAGAGGAGGGCTGGGGCCAAGGAGGCCAGCGGGGCAGCGGGGTTAACAGATGCACAGGGAGAAACACAGAATGAGGCACTGACCTGAGCCTTTGAAGATGTCCGTATTAGCAGTGCATGACAGGCAAAGGAGAGAGAAGAGAAATGATATATATATTAGTTTTGAGCTTTAACTTCTCCTGTGCAACAGCCTGTTGCTGTCTGGACTAGCTAAGTAACTCCCTTCAACAGATTAGAAAAGTATAGAAGAAATTCAATGCAGATTTGCTGGCTTTGTGTGCGTGTGTAATTATGTTTGTATGAAGGATGAAGATGAAGACAGTAATGACCACGGTAAGCTGCCAGATTGAAAATGTAATTAACTCTCTAAATTGCATAAATATTGAAAAGTCTAGAAAATAAATAGTGTTTTAAAAATGTTTTAAAAATGATTTAAATCCTCCACAACTTCTATTATCTTTTACTTGATGTGAACTTATGTATGCATTTCATTACATTAAATGCAAAATATCAAACCAAACTGCATTTCAGAAATGAAAAAAAAGCTTTTTTGAACTTAAAAGTTAATGTACTGTTTAAAATTAAGAAAAAAATGAGTCTAAATTAAAAAAAAATAATTGAAAAATGCGTCAAGAAGGTGAAGATACTTTTGATAAAAGTTTGATATTTTGTGTCTAATGCAAAAACATTTATTAATTTTAATGGTCCAAATGTTGTTTCAGGCCACTGTAAACATGAAATATACATGCAATTTTTTATAATAAATTTTCATATTAATATATATATTGATATTCAATAATAAAAACCAGTTGAAATAAAAATATTTAAACATTCAATGATTTTTTTTTAAATTAATATACAGAATATACAGACAGCATATTTTTTTAATATAATACTGCAAGATATTGTATTAGGTTCTGATATCGAATTATTCTTACAGCATGTCTTGGCTAACAACAAGATACTTATAAAAGAGAGCTATAATTGTTGTGCATAGTGGGTCAAAGAAGTGCTAAAAGAGCACAAAGCAAACACTGAGGGCATCCACAGTGCATGTAATATATGCACACACCCACACACATAGAACAACTCACAGAGCCCTAACGTGAGATCAGCGTTTACACGAGCAGCAGAGACAGCAGTGGTAAGCCTGGCAGGCAACTCTCGACTCTATAAATCTCTTTAAGTGTCACAGCCTGACTCAAACTTCAAACAGATTGGGCCATTACTGTCTCCTGGCCCCTGGAATCAGACAAAACAATCGGGGTACACTGAAACACAGGGAGATAAACGCTACCACAGTGATGGCTTCTAATACACTTAAGATGATGTTCTGATATTGAAACGCTGATACTAGGCAAAAACGGGAGACAAAATAAAAGGATGAGATTTCAGGAAGCACCTGTGGACTAAAGGGCAGACCTAGTGTGCTCACACTGTAACTCTGAAACAATGCTTTAAGACATCCCCAGACTATATGTGATTTTATCTGACAGCTGCCAATAAAAGATCTGAGAAAACTCCAGTGGAATGGGACAACTTTTTAACAAATGCACCAGTATTTACTCACTCTAAAGTCGCATGACTTCTATGATTTTTGTAAAAGTGTGAGAGACTTGTAATGGCAGATGGCAAGATTTTCAGTCCAGAGTAACTTAATTTCCTTCTGTTCTTTGCACAAAGGTATTACGGCTTTTGAAGAGTTGAAGTATAGCTTAAATAATATCAACTACTTCTATTCTGGGTTTTTTGGAGCTTGACAGTCTGGTCACTGTATGTTTTATTGCATGGTTAAACATAAAAATAGTCTTTTTGCTCATTTATGTCAAGTATAAATTGCACTTTTCACAATGTACACTATCATTCAAAAGTTTGAGGTCAGTAAGATTTTTATTATCAGGAAATTAATACTTCTATTCAACAAGGATGCATTGTGATCAGAAGTGACAGTATATGTTTTTTAATGTTATTTTAAAGCACTTTTAAAGAAAAAATGTACTGCAGTTTCCACAAAAATATCAAGCAGCACTGTTTTCAACACTGATAATAATAAGAAATACAAAGAAATGTTGAATGATTTCTGAAGGATCACGTGACACTGAAGACTGGAGTAATGACTGCTGAAAATTCAGCTTTGCATCACAGGAATAAATAACATTTAAAAAGATATATTTAAATAGAAGATAGCTATTTTAAATTGTAGTAATATTTCACAATATTACTGTTCTACTGCATTTTTAATCAAATAAATGATTGAGCATAAAATATTTCTCTCAAAATATTATATATATATAAAAACTTGACCTCAAACTTTTTAGTGCATACATTATTACAAAGCAAGTTTACATAAAACAGTGCCTTTAAAAACTCCCAGCTGGCAGCCAATGACAAGACATGAAAATGAAAAGAGATGCTTAAGTAGAATGAGGAAATGCCATCATCATCTGGCAGGCACATATTTAAATAAATCTCCACATGATCCATAATCATGTAATCTTTTTTTCATAAGGGTCTGTAACTAAATGAGGGTGAGTAATGATGAACGATTGAATGATCAGATACAAACAAAATTGTCTTGACAGGAATCATTTCAGTGTGGCAGATTATTCACAACCACCGTCTCAATTCTTTCCCGCTCTCGACGCAATCAGTTCTCTGAAACTGTGGAGGAGTTTTTATAAATGCGCAATTTTACTACTAATTCAATCATTTAAAAGACTCCACACATACACACACATTTTTAAGCGACGATTAATACCTCTCATACCTCTATATTAGTCCTTGACTCATTGCAATTCAAACGCTAAGCAGCTATTCATTCTAATACCAAGAGCTTTCATTGGATTAACGCTCAGAGTTACATTTCTGACCTTTTTTTTCCAACAAGGGGATTCCATGGCTATCAGATGACAAGTGAGCATTTATTATTTATATCATCACGCAGTTCTCATTTCGTTATTCTAATTAGTTGATAAAGTGATGGCTAACCTTTGTAACATAGCTAAATGCTCCAGGCCATCTGGACTGCAGGAGGACTTTCACAAAGCTGGAAAGACTCCAAGAGCAAATTGAGCACCACACCATCAGGGACCAAACAATATGCATATTCAGAACGACTGTGTGATGCAGAAGATTATCAGAGAAGGAACAAGAGTGTGAACACCGACCACATGGGTTTTACAACTTTTACTCATCTTCTCAACCTGCAATTTCAAGGTTTCCAGCTTCAATCAGGTCTGCTATAGTTTTTTTTTTCTGCATTAATGGACTGTTCAGAAATATTCTCTCAATTTTTCAATTTACACCATGCGAAATCACATTTCCACACAGGTCACGTGACTTAACGTCATGAACTCCAGAGGTTTGACGTCATTGCTGTGCCCTGATCACATTGCTTCAGAAGGCGGTAACACTTTAGGATAGGGACCAATTCTCACTATTAACTAATTGCTTATTTGCATGCCTATTATTAACATATTGGCTGTTTATTAGTATGTATAAAGCACATATTCTGCATGACCATATTCTACATCCCTAATCCTACCCAGTACCTAAATTTAACAACTACTTTAGAAACTATTAATAAACACCAAATTAGAAGTTTACTGAGGCAAAAGCCATAGTTAATGGTTTGTTAATAGCGAGAATTATACCTTAAAATAAAGTGTGACCCAGAAGACATAAACTACTGAAGTTGTTTGGATTACTTTTACAGTGCCACTGAGATGATGGGAATGCAAACGGATGGCTTTCTACATTTATTATAAAGCTCCTTTGCGTGAAATATCACAGAAACAAATGCCACCTGCCTTGGTTTTGTGGCGATAAATAAAGATTCGATGACGCTAATCTAATGCTAGCATTGTCACTGCGAGCAAGGAATCTTTCACCCTTTTACGCCTCCTCTTGTTGAAATGTTCTCTGATTATAAATGAGTCCAAGCGCAATTCAAGTTCATAGGATAAATAACAGCTCCTCTGGCATCAAACACATTTGAGAGAGTGTGTGAGAGAGATGTGGAGAAACGCTGTGGGCCGCTCATTAATGAAGTGAAGCAGCTTTTGCCCAAATCAAAACATCAATCTCCAAAGACCTCTCTGCTAAACAAACCTCCAAACCAACAATTTGACGGAGTATCAAAGCATAACATCTCTTTCGCCTAGTCATTCGGCACAAATACTGTACATTTTCCCACAGTTGGAAATGCCAGATATACACGCAAAGCCTAAATGAAAAACATATTGATTTTGTTGTATTCAATAAAGGAAGGTGTGATTGTTTAAGCATGGGGGCAGAGCACTGCAGTTATGGCCATAACCGGCAAGCAGCAACATATTTTGCCCGAAAAATGCACTTGAAAACTGTGACACATATCATCATCTGTAAGTGGCTGAACTCTGCACCAATTACGGAGGCGGCAGTGAGGGGGAGAGCAGCTTTCGTCTGCTTATTTCCACTCTTGTTTCCAGTTAACAAAAGAAAATGTCACACACTTTTTACCGGTCAGTCTCAAGAGCCTTCCTTTATATGAACCCCCAATCACACCAAGGGTAAACCGACTCCAGAAGAGTCACTATAACAGACCTAAGATTCACTGTCATGCTACAATAGACAACTGCATTGTCTGAGATGACTGAGCAACTGAGATGAGATGATGCAAACCCCCTCCAGAGGACCTCAGATTATGCTAACCCTGGAACAACATACCAAATTCTGCTATAAGTTTAATCACTTAAAATTTAAGTTTAATCATTTAAAATTTAAAATAAGTTTAATCGCAACCTATAATCCCTGCAATTAATAGTGTTCACCGTCTGTTTGATTACATGTAATTTAACTAACTGCATGATTTTCTCTGTACCACTAATAACCTACTCCTAAATATAATGTATAAACTTAAAATTTTCTGTAAAGCTGCTTTGCTTTGTATCGTGAAAAGCGCTATACAAATAAACTTCAATTGAATTGTCAGAGACATTTTACACAAAACTCTACCTATGAGATGATTTCTATCAGTGATGGTCAAAATTTAGAATTGAATGACTGGCTTCCTTTCATTTTATGAGTATAAATTTTAATAGAATTGGCCAGGATACTGAATATTAAAATGGAATTACAGAAAGATGGTTTTACTGAATTCTAACTCAAACTTATTCAACAGTCACAAAACAGAGGGATTTCATTACTCAAACAAGTTCTGCAGCACACCATAATTACATTATTAATTTTCAAAAATTATGCCCATTTATTCCAATTTATACAGACTCATTTCCGTAAACGAAGTTCAATACTGTCAAAAGATCAAAACAAGTCATAATTCTGAATCAATAAATGTCTTCCACATTATGATATATTCAATATAATAATATTAAACAATTTATCTACACTATCGTTCAAAAGTTTTTGTTTTAAAGTCTCTAAAGTCTTAGAGTTTTTTTTGCTCATAAAATACTGGTAAATGTAGTGTTCATTGTCCAAAAAAATTATGTTTATTAAAAAAGTTTATTAACTTTTTTATACAGTGAAATACATATTTAAGCATAAGCATATTTATATAATACAACACTAATTTCTATCAGTGCCATTTCAAACTTTGTTTCTAATAATATCTCTACTGTACTATAATATTTAAAAGGAAAGGGAAGAAAACATGTTCCTTTTATATTGATAATCTCTGTGAAAAAAACAAACAAACTAAAAATCAATTAAAGTTTCAATGTTACTACTATTTATACGTATTGTAAATTAGAGAGCAGGAAAACACAAAACACACAGAGGATTATCTGCATAAGCACCACAACATATTAAGAACATGAATGTTAAGCACTGTACCAGGTTGCCAACAATAGGTAGCTTTGTAAACAAATCTAATCCTAATTGTAACATGCTGCAATATGATCAAAATCTGTGTGCACAGAAGTATAATGTCTTTGTGAGGTTTAACAACAGCCTTTCATTTCCCTATGCTGTAGTGCATGTAATCTCGCAGAGCAGTCACAGCATACAAAAGCATGACAAGATGGTTTCTAAAAGTCTACTTCTGAGCTAAAGACGTGCTTCATTTAGAAGCTGTGGGAGAGGCAGAAATGCTTTATAGGGAGATTGGTTTCTAAGCACAGATTTACAGAGGTTGTTAAATTATGCAAGCCTGCTGAACATAGCCTCATCTCATCAGCAGAACAGTCTGCCTCAGCGCACATGATGGCTACCATATGGCACCCAGCTCTGGAGGTGGGCAAGAAGAATGTTCTTTACACAGTGAATCTAGCACCGAGCCCTCCGCTGCGGGTAAAACAGACTTCAAACTGCGGCGAAGACTGCACCAGCTCTGAGGAGGACTGCATCTGTTGCATCTGATAGAAACATCACTATTTCCCACACTTAGTAATGAGGATCCTACACATTAAAGTAAGAGCCAGAAAATTACATGTCACTAGCGATTCAGAAACATGGACTATTTCACACAAATGAGTACAAGTCATACTTGTGAGGTTCATACTGCTATGCACGGCACTGTAATGAAGTACATAAAGCTATTTAGAAGTGGAGCAAGGAAATATCAATGTTACAGAAGTGCACTCAAATCTTGTTCAAGCATCTAAACAAACCGATGAAAATGCTGAAATCAAAGACAGCTGTCTAGCTGCATAGTCAGCCAATGACTAAACAGAGAGTGTTTGAGTACTGAGGCTCCCAAACAGGCTTCCAAAGCGGCTTCCAAAGCCACGTCAAGCCACAATAAATTCAAGAGAATATTCATCCATCCTTCCTTCTAGCAGCTTATGTTCAAAAGCCCATCTACTTCCATTATTTGGAAAAGAGCAGCATTAACATTTTCTAAATAACTCCTTTTGTGTTCCATGAAAAGATAACGTAGTGACATGTGAGTTAAAGGGATAGTTCACTCAAAAATAAAAATTCTGTTATTAATTACTCGCTCTCATGTCGTTCCAAATCCGTAAGACCTTCGTTCATCTTCAGAACACAAATTAAGATATTTTTGATGAAATCCGAGAGCTTTCTGACCCTGCAGGGGAACTACCAAGTTCAAGGCCCAGAAAGGTAGTAAGGACGTCATTAAAATAGTCCATGTGACTACAGTGGTTCAACCATAATTTTACGAAGCTATGAGAATACTTTTTATGTGCAGAAAACAAAAATAACGACTCCTCCGTGTCACCGTCTGCCACCATTCGCATATCGTGGTAATCTTGTGAACTAATGTCACATGGACTGTTTTAACGATGTCCTTACTACGTTTCTGGGCCTGGGAATAGTGCAGTTGCATTGCTGTCTATGCAGCGTCAGAAAGCTCTCGGATTTCATCAAAAATATCTTAATTTGCATTCTGAAGATGAACAAAGGTCTTACAGGTTTGGAACAACATGAGGCTGAGTAATTAATGACAGAATTTTCCTTTTTGGGAGAACTATCCTTTTAATACATGATGACATCCCTATAAAACAATAGCTAAACCCATCAGACTCTTGTTTAAGGTGGTTTTTAGCACTAACGTGGCCAGTTCCTGCACAGTTCAATTTACAGATCAGTAGTAAGACACAGCATAGGGACGACATCCCTTCACACACAACCTCCTCCTGCTTCTGTCACAGTGGCTGATCATCTGTACAGCATGAGAAGGCGAGATAGGAATATCAATCTCATCTCTGTCGAGTGACTCACTGTGGGGAATGGCGCAAGAAGAAACATCTGGAGAAGGTCGCGCATCATCCCGTCTCCCATTGGCGCGGCTGACTGCAGACAATCACAGGGCAAAGACGGTCAAAATCATCAGCATTTATCGGCATAATGAGATGGAACGCTCTTCGACTGATGTGTGGTAAACTGTAACAATGAAGTTGTCCTCCCAGGAAGGAGAAAGGAAGCTAGAGGGTTGGGTTCTCACTAAAAGCTGTAAGTGACAGGAAGAAGGCGCTGCAGCCCTACATCTGTGTTATGTCCTTATAGGGTGAGCATGTCAGACAGCGATCAATAGATAAGTGGTGGAATGACAGCACCGGTCAGCTGTTTACTAGTCCGAAAGTGAGCTGGAACAATCTAGTGATTGTGACAGGCCTCTCCGAGCCTGTAATACCTGAAAGTCTAAATAATGAATGAATGCAGAGCGCTGCCCTGCTCTTTGATTCGCGGCAGAAAGCCGCACTGGGGAAAGTGAGGATTACTTGTTAAAGGTAGAGGCCAGACAGCCAGAGACAGATTATCAAAGACACATAACAAGCCAAAGCTCACAAGGAACGTGGCATGTTAACAAAGTTTCTTTACCTAGTCCTGCTCCAAACAATTTACTTAAAGAGAATACAACATCAAAGCCCACTCCAGACATGTGATCTGATCTGATACAAAAGAATGCATTTGATGTGACAATGCTGAGATGTCAATTATAGTTGTTGATAGTGCACAACCTGATTTTTTTAGGAAAATGTTTGCCAGTCTTGAATTACACTTTGAATGCTTTGAGCATGCCGCTCCGGACCATAAACTCGACTAATAAGGTTTTCGATTGTTCTTGGACCAGTAGTTTCAAGACAAAGACATTCACTCTGCTTTTCTTACACTCCCTGACTTACTCTCCAGCCCTTAGAATAGAAAAATCTCCAGGAATCAGAGACTATGTATGAGACATAAAATGATAATAAATGTTAACATTCATAAATTAATTGTCAAATATCAAGAATAAAATGTGATCATCATGTTTGGAGGTCAAAAGTTTGTCAGTCAATGTCCTAGACAGTGATTGGATTTAGAGATGTACTACATTTTAGCCATCAAACATTTTTGGCTAAATATCTCACTACTGGAGATGGACAATGGGCTGAACATCTAAAAAGAAAAACTGCCACTTTAAAGTCTTTAAAAAAAACATTTACAAGGACAAAAACAGACATGAAACAATGCCAGTTTAATTACATTTAATGTAAACACTGAGTGTTGATAGATGATATATGAGTGCAAAAGAGGTGATGCAGCTGTTGAGACATGTGCACTTCACTGAGCCTTGTGGATAAATTATCTATTGTCTAGAGGAGCATAATATGGACAGAATTCCAGCACAATTGCAATTTAAGGCTTCCTAGTTGTGCATTAAAATTTTCACATTAATACTGATTCATTTATAACGATAGTAATAATTTTGTGTACACATGTAGCATGTGGAAGTCACAAATAGCGAAAGGCTATTTAAAACAAATGTCATGTAACACATGGAAAGTGGAAATATCTCTAAACCCTCTGTTTCAAAATGCTCATTTAAAATCGTCAGCATTTTCAGTTTCAGCCCACCCTGAAGTTTCAATTTTGGACAAGAATTTTCATTTTGATCCATCACTTGAGAGTTGTGCTGGAAGACCAAGGTCATGAGTTTGATTCCCAAGGAATGCATTAACTGATAAAATGTTATATTGAATACTGTGTCACTTTGCATAAAGCTTCTGCCAAATGCATGAAAGCGTAAAGAAAAAAATGTAGTCTTCTCTAAAGTTTCAGAACCAGAATAGATCCAACCAATAAATGTGCTCAGATATACCAAGATACCAAAGACTGCATTCAAAATTCAGAGATTGCAATATGAACTCCAACATTTCCCATCAAACCCTTCTGAGAACTCCATCAAGTCTTCTAAGCTATAAAAGGGCATCCTCAGAGCGATAGAGTTTTCATCAGGGTCTCTCTCAAACTCAAACTCAAACACATTCACACACACAAATCCACTGTGGCTTCGGTGGTGACTTTCTACTATACTTCTCAGAAATCTCAATCTCCACACCTTTGCAGAGTGGGCTGCTTCAAAACCCGCCAGCTGCACAGCCTCTCTGCCAAGACCACAGAGCGGCCGTTTGCAAAATGTTAACAGTGAGAGTTCATCTCCCCAAAAGATTGGAGAGGGCATCAGCCAAGGCAAACTCTGCATTTAGCGAAGGGGTATTCTGAGTCCTGTTAAACAGTGGGTCCATAAAAGTTGTTAGTAGGCACTTAACCATCTGTACACACAGCAGAAAAAGAATGCATCTGAATATTTTTCACGCACACTGCCTCATCTGCATACTGACCTCTAGAAACCAGCGTGTCCTCTGCAGCCCATTCCAGCACACACAGCACATTTATAATACAATTTCCCTTTAAAGCGAGACCCATCTGGGAGCAAGCTGTCGCAAATGTACTCGTGGACGAATGTACCTTCCTTATGCTATTCTTTCATTTTTTGCAGATGCGGTAACATCTACTTTAGACCCAAACAACGCCCTTTCTCATGCATAAAACACATCATTAATGACCAACTATCACCCAAGATCGAACAATATGCAACCCATATGTGTAGTTTTGCACATGCTCAAGCAACAGCGTTTAACACAACACTTGTACAAAATGTCCTAACTAGCTGATGGCGAAAGGAGGAGAGGAGAGGTCACAAAAAGACGGTCTGCGCTAATGGGCATGCTTTTCTGTAAAGAGCACAAATCTACAGCAATCAGGAAGAGTATTTACACGGACACTTGTTAGCACCTTTGTGCTGTCTCGCTGTGAGAGACAAACTGTTTAAAGGATGAGGAGATTGTGTTTGTTCATATTTTAGCTTCGAGGCTGAAGTACGTTCAGTAAACGGCACTTAATGAAGAGGCATGCATTAACCGGTGAAATGGTAATGAGTTGAATGTTAACCGTGCTGAAAATGCAAAATGTATCTCTAGGCGGCTTAAATATATTCCGTTGGGGATATTTCAGGCGTTCAATAAAAACGGATGTGTTAAAGGCCCTAAATGAAACAGTTTACATGAGCGATTATCTGAATCATGATGCCTGCGATCATAGACCCTAATGATTCTCATTACTCGCTTCTCACTGATGATCCACCATATGGTGGTGGAAGACCACAGAGATACTATTTCCCTATTGGGACCGCACATCTCACCTGATTCTTCAGGTCTAGTTTGGGGCATGGCCGCCCGCCGTTAAACGGCTTCTCCCGTAGCCATTTGGACCTGATTTTCAGCCCGCTGCCGCAGGAGGCGCTGCAGGCCGACCACGGCGACCAGTCGCTCAGCTTGCAGTCCAGAGGGCAGGGTATGTGGCAGACCTCTTCCACCAGACCTGCGAAAGAGCATGTCAAGCAATCAGAGCGGCCGAGCCCCTGCCATTCAGCATCACGCTAACAACGTTAGCGGAAACACCTGGTTCCGGTGCTGAGACCTCCGTCTAATTTACACTGACAGTTCAGGGCACCCCACAGCTTCCTATTTGACTAATGACTGCTTGCCTTCCCAGCGGAGGAAAAATTACTTGGCTCTTTACTGAGAGAGAGAGAAAGAGAGGGAAAGGAGATGGAAATGAGTAGACGAACCTGATTCACTGCAGAGGTCTGGGCTAACCAGGTGGGCTTCGTGGTCCAGACAGGCCATAGCGCGATAACGCAATCCCTGACCGCAGTCACGCGCCTCTCGCCGACCTCTCCAACCTTGCAGGGATCCTTGGGCTGGGGTCTCCAATAGGACACAAGATGACCAATTACCATACGGCTGAGAAACAAACTCCTCACACAGACAGGGCTCGGATTCCACCAGAGGGTACAAGTCTTCCCGCTGACAGCGGTCTTGTTTCCGGCTCCGACCTGAAAATGGATGGAGAGTCAGAAAGAAAGATGGAAAAAGAGAGGGGAAACAATAAATAACAGAGACTAGTCATCTGAATTTTAGGTGCAATTTGGATGAAACATTCAGACAGCTCTCTGGGAGCTCATGTGTGCAATATAGTTATCTGTCTTTGAAAATTATTAAAACATTAATGATGTCTGGATAACTGGACCATTATTCATTCTGCTGTCAACTGTGGACTGCTAAGTGCCACTGCAAACATCCCCAGGGAACAATTAGAGAACTATTCTGAGTAGACTGAAACGGAAATGCTTAGTGACGAGAGCAGGAGTCACAGAATAACGTTAAGCAAGCATGCCGCTCTTTCAGCACACTATTTATGATGGAGCAGACGTGTCCAATCCTGCAGAGTTCAGCTCCAACTTTAATTAAACACACCTGAAGCAGCTAATCAAGGTCTTCAGGGTTACTAGAAACATACAGGCATGTAATCGAGCTAGCCTGCTAAAAAACTACAACGTTGCAGGATTATTGGTATGTATTTTGTCCAGTAGCGGCTCCTGACCCTAAATTTAGGTGGGGCGGATTGACAAAAGTCGCTGCTAGTGTGAACGCAGCTTAATGCGTAATAAAGCAGTGCGCAGCGCAGCTTTGTTTGCAGAGGTTACCGTGGAAACAGCTCTGTTCTGCTGTTCATAAGCGCCATCTGTTGTCAAACTGTGGATTTACAAATTCGTTCATTCAGTCAACATTTTATGAATATTTTTTGTTAGTTTAAAATCCGGCCATCATGATCGTTTTTATTTCACTGTTTATGCGAACAAAGGAAACAAATATCATGTCTCATCTCAAAACAAACATAAAATAAACACAACAAAACGATATCAAGGCTTTTCACTTGAGCACATTTAAACTAAAGGTTTAACACTTTCATTAATTTAAAACACTACTACACATTGGAAAAACAGACATGCTAGCTAGTTACTGACCTGATGCAGACACACATAGCTGAATCTGACTGAAAACGTCCTGATCTGGAGCGAGATAAGGTAACGTGAAAATAAGCAGGGCAGTCTCAAAACTGCTCAAATGGCTCTCAATTAGAGCGTCCTGCAGTTCCACTTTTCACCACAGATTTACATTGTAAAATGTGTGGGGCACTGTTGAGTCTGGGAGGGCACCGGCGCGACTACCCCACTTACTATCATTTAACGTGCCTGCCGAAGCTTGCGATGGATTTTAAAATATCCTGCGTATTTTATGACTTAAAATTCCCAAGAAAATACGAAAAATAGTTGTTGCAGAATGCTGAACACATTTACAGTTTCTTATTTATTCAGTTTATATAGAGGTCCATGTTTTGGGTGAATATTTTGGTGGGGCTATGCCCCACCTGCCCTTACAGATGAGCCGCACCTGATTTTGTCCTCAATGATATCTGATCAGAGTTCATATTGTGCTAGGACTTTTTGGGGGACTCAACCTTCTCAACATTAAAGCTTATTAAAGCTTTAAGAGCTGCACAATTACTACATGGTGTTAACATTTGTACCATGTGCTATGCTGTCAAACAGAAGTGGGGTCTGATTTTGATTCCCAGGGAATGCATGAACTGATAAAAATCACCAGTAACACTTTAGTATAGGGACCAATTCTAGCTATTAACTAGTTACTAACATATTGGCTGTTTATTAGTGTTTATAAAGCACATATTCTGCATGACCATATTCTACATCCCTAATCCTACCCAATACCTAAATTTAAGAACTACCTTACTAATAATAAGCAGCAAATTAGGAGTAGTTAATGGTTTGTTAATGCTGCAAATTGGACCTTAAAATAAAGTGTGACCAAATCACCTATTTTCAATATACTGCAAGTTGCTTTGGATAGATGCTTATGTTTAAATGCTTAATATATTACTTTTAACACTTGACACTTTAACCAAAGCAACATACAAAAGAGGAACACAAGCAATTGGTCAAAAAGCCAACAATAATCGGTAATACACAATGCCAGGTTTATTAGATAAATACTGTAGATTAGGAAGAAAGCTAGAATTACTCACCCTAATGTCTTTCCAACTCCGCAATACTTTGTTCATCTTCAAAACACAAAGACATTTCTAATGAAACGTGAGAGATTTCTGTCCCTCCATTGAAAGTCCATTCACCAAAAATTATAACACATCAAATTTCCAATTTGGCTGTTTCACATAGAAACAGATCAAGGCACATCCATAAACTTAATCAAATATGCTAAACAGAAGCTGAACAAGAACAAACCTCACTGGTTATTGCTGAAGCTCCAACGTGCCTGAATGACACTTTGAAAGGAGGGACAGAAATCTCTCAGGTTTCATTAGAATATCTTCAATTGTGTTTTGAAGATGAAAGAAAGTCTCATGGGTTTGTAACAACATGAGGGCAAGTAAATGATGATCATTTTTAGTTGAACAAATAACCCTTTAACTTTTATAGTGTTTTATAGTAAGTGTTAAACTTACCCGCCTGTATGTTATAAATGTTTAGCACAATGGTAAACATGGGGTAACATACTGTATAACTCAAGATTATGCTCAATTACCAAAAAAATAAAAAATAAAAAATAAATAAAAATAATAATAATAATAATAATAATAATATATTATATTATATTATATTATATTATATTATATTATATATATATATATATATATATATATACACATACATACAAACATATATCTTATAATGTGAAGAGCAGAATGGTCCCTGTCTCCATGTACATGTAACTGTTGGCTCATGAAGACCCAGATTCGGGTCAGATCTGGGTTAAGCTTCAATCAAACCCACCCCTCTCTCTTACTCCTGTCTACACTCATGTGTGTTCACTGATGAAAAATTAAAATACATAATAAATTAAAAATTCAATATATAAACAAGATAAAGGAGCAGCAATCATTTGACAAGAGTGTTTAGCATGGAATTGAAGCACATTCATTTATTTATTTATTTTTTATTTTTTCCTGGGGAGTCCCTCAAGTCTTATAGGAATGTGGGACTGAGAACTGAATCAACCAAAAGTGTCTTCCTTTCTCTCTCCCACATTCTTTATTTTTAAATATACAAACACAGACCCGTGGCACTCTCATGTTCAGTGGACCATATACATCTAATTTATCTAATGAGGAGAGAAATGAATAGATTTCACATCATAAAGGCTTCTGTTTAAGAGGCTATTAGTTCCTCTTTGCATACTTCACTTCCTGGAACATTTCAAATTAGCCATGTCCATTAGACATGATGAATATTATTAGGTTATATAAATAAAAGGATCTGTCCATGAGTAGAGATGCTCCATTTTAGACATGGTGTCACCAACACTACAGACTAGCATTCAACAGGGTCCTCAAACCTGTCAAGCATAATTACATCAGCCTGTCAGACCTGTGGGCCACACTGGACAATTATGCATGGTCAAGCTGAAGAGCTGTGAAACATGATGCTTTGATGTACTGGATTCAGAAGCTTTTTGCGTTTTGTTGTTTGACTGAAGGATGCTGCTGTATTGTATCAATGAGATCGGTGTGGTTTTGCTGACAGCTAAAGCTTTTAAGATAATGCTGATGAAAGATCATCATCAATCATGATGCAATACTCAGAGGATTCAGTCAATCTCTGGTCGAGTCAAAAGCTAAATTAGACTGTCTCAGAGAATATATGATTAGACAGCTTTGCTCTTGTGTTTTAAACTAGCTGCAGAGAGGATCAACCAACCAGCATCGGCTTATAGTGTATGCAAAATGGATTTATTTTTCATATATACAGGATACAGATTCAATAATAGTTCATTATTGATTAATAGTTCATTAATAGTTCAATAGATAGTTAACAGACAGGACAAGTTTGGCAATTTTCAACCAACTTTGTATTGCAAATATGTTGTTATATGTAAATGAACAATGTGTACTCTTTCTCCATGTTACCTGCACTCAGATGTCCCTGTTTATTTGTCAGCAAAAGTTTGCCGGATGATGCAAAATGTGTCATTTTGCATCATCCGCCAGACTTTTGACAGCTCCAGGGCTTTTGTCAAAAGTACAGATCGAACTTCTGGATTTTTGTATTCCCGCCCATAGAAAGTTGGATCCAAAATTAAGCATTATGTGTGTTGAAATTTTTGGCAAATGGAATGCCACAGCCATTTTCTCTGTTTTCCCTACATAGCACTGATTTAAAAAAAGAAAAAAAAGAAAGGTATTTCTACTGCATAGATAGCCAAGTTTGCCAGTAGTGAATTCCGCCTTAATTAATGAGCATAATTAGATTTTAGACACAATATTGCCAATGAAAACAGTTCCACATGAAGCCAAAGCAGAATTGTTGACTGTAGTGGCAGACAGTAACAAAGTATTTTTTCTTTGTTACTGTATTGAAGTACATTTTTGAAGTATCTGTACTTTGTTGGAGTATTTTCATTTGGAGAAAATTTTACACTCTTAAAAATAAAGGTGCTTCACGATGTCATAGAAGAACCTTTTTTGTCTAAATGTTTCCATAAAGAACCTTTAACATCTGAAGAACCTTTCTGCTTCACAAAAGGTTCTTTGTGGCGAAAGAAAGTTCTTCAGATTATAAAAAGGAAAGAAAGAGATGGTTCTTTAAAGAACCTTTGACTGAATGGTTCTTTGTGGAACCAAAAATGGTTCTTCTACGGCATCACTGTGAAGAACCATTTAAGCACCTTTATTTTTAAGAGTGTATTTCACTACATTCCAAAGCATAATATCAGACCTTTCACACGTCACAGACAATACAAAAGTATAAGTTTAAATTACAAAACACACATTGATCAATCAGTAATTTTTACTTTTAATACTTAAGTGCATTAAAAATCAAATACTTTTGTACTTTTACTAGAGTACTTAATACTTCTACTGGAGTAATATTTTATTGGGGTATCTTTTTCTCAAGTACTTGATATTTTTACTTCATCCACCACTGGTTGAGTGTCCCTGAGCAACACACAAAAGAGCTGAACCCGAATAAATCTGTATAGAATAAATCCTTTTTATGAATAAATTGGTTGAATAAATAATTCAGTGACTCACTCATAAACAGTCACCTGTTTTATTTCTGAACGAATCATATAGTTTAAACAAATCTGTCGAGTGAATGATTCTTTGACTTCCTCATAAACATTCCATCTAACTGTCAGTATTTGTCTATCAGGAGGAGGTCTCTATATACAGTATACAGAGAATGAGATGGACACAGAGAAACTCATACTCTCACTGGTGTCCAGAACTTTCCTGAGAAGTGTTTGCCAGCCTCCATCTGTTTTTGGTGTACAGAGGCGGTCAGTGATAGAAAACAGCTCTAACAGTGTGAAATCTCTGTCAGTACACTGCAGCCTCACTGACAATCTGCTCTCTGCTTTCACTGCATGTGTGAGAGTATGTGCATATGTATATAAAACACACACACACACACACATTTTCCACAGCGACAATTCATTATTGATGACACCTCCAGAAACCAACACCTGCTGGATATTGTGCATTCAATTAAGCAAGAAGCACAAACTTAGCTTGCAAGTTTCAGACTTCATTTCTGTCTTTTCTAGGTTGAAATCTGACATTCTAACTTGTGATCGCCTTTGATGTGGGATTTCCTAAAAGTATGAGGTGAAGAAAGCCTTTGAAAGCTTATCTGACACTGTGAATACGTCACATTGTGAGACATGCAGGATCTTAATGAGAGCCAATCACAATTTTTTATGGGAACAAACTAACTAAAAGAGAAAGCACTGCAGTAATTCCCCAACAGACAGCTCCAAATCTGCCTGTAGAGCAGTTCACAGCAGGTCTCTGATCTCTGATGATAGACAGGACTGTCAAAATATGTTGGGTAGATGTAGTAACACTAAAGGAAAGAAGAGGAGGATAGTTAATGAAATAATTAATGTCAGTTCTCCTCAATGGTACTGACTGGAGCACTGAACTTTAAGTTCACTTTAAATGACTCCCTTTTCCAAGACCTTTTTTTTTCTAGCTTTAGCTGATTATGCTCAGCTAAGAAATATACTAAAGCTGACTTGTCTGTCAGCTTACTCCCTTTGTTAAAATGATATTCCTCAAGTGATACTACAATTGTGACACTCTAGAATCCATTGTATATCTTGGAACTAGCTCTCAAAGGATTTTACAAATACGCCACTAATTTGTACCCGACCTTGTCAGGATATAAACAAGCTTATCGACTTTCCACGGTATAAGGATTTAGCTCATTCACTGTCGCAGTATTTGTTTTGTTGTGTGACTTTTCCATTCTAAACACTAAACAAACATCCTGCTGACTGTAAGAAATGAATATAATTAACCTTGTTCTTACATTTCCTGAGGGAAGTGACAACTATTTGATAAAACATGCCAGAGTACATCAACACATATATACAGTACCTACATGATAATTTAAAGTACTTTTTTCGGTCACACTTCATTTTAAGGTCCAGTTCTCACTATTAACAAACCATTAACTACAACTTCTGCCTCAATAGACTCCTAATTTGCTGCTTATTAATAGATCTTAAATCTTTAATCTTTACAAATCTTTAGTATTGTACAACCACGTACAACCTTAAAATTTGTTGTTCAAAGATTTTTTTTTACACATGATCAGATGTATTAATAAAAATATTATCCAGTATTTTCCAGTGAGACAAACTAATTTATACTATACATTTATACTTTTAGTTCTTATTCTTGTTTTATTTTATTTACTTTTCTACATTATTATACATTATTTTGTACATACATTTTCACCTTTTTTATTTATACAAACATGCATTTCAACATTTAAAAATATAAATGAAATAAATTTGAAAGTAAAAAATAGAGGAAATATATAAATATGGAATAAATAAATTAAATAATTCACAAATAGTAAAGTCTAAATATGGTATAAGTGTCACTGGAAAATGTCCAATTAGAAAATATGATGTATTTCTTTCTAGCTACACTTTTTGACTTATTTCTTTGTTTGTTTAAAAAAAGATTTATTTATTTCTCCATAATAGGGTGGCTATAATGACCAAAATCTTTTCATGACACACCTAATTATATTTAATGATCAGGAAATACATATTACAAGACAATTATTTTTGCAGCAGGTACAGTATATTAGGCTGCTGTCATTTTAAGACCTCATGCATGGATTCAATATATTGATATATATCCATTTTTCCCCAACTTTTTACATTTACTTAAGATATAACTGACTGTGTTTATATGAATTCTCACCAAGACAGATATATTTTTGTGTGAATTTGACTGTTCAAGCAAAATAAGCCACAAAAGACAACTCAGTCTAGTTAAAGTTACAGCCTCTTGGATAAACCAGAAATTGCATAGTTTGCTAAAAGGTACAATGGTTAATGCATTAACCCTTTGTTTACCAGCCTCACTGCATTTTCCTATTAGTGTAATTAGCACATAAGGTGTGGAGCTGTCATAATACATGTTACATATTCACAACTTTGTGAATCAACTTTTAAGTTTTCTCAATGGATCTCACCTGTTAGTGTGCGTTTGCGGGTACGTCGGCTCCCACAGCCAGAGCATTCAGAGAATTTAGACCAGGAACTGAAGGTGCAGTCATCCCTGCACGGCACCCAGCAGCTCCTGAAGCGTGACGGCATCGGCCCGGCCCACCAGAGACACTCTGACACAGCTGCCATCTCATCATACTCGTCCACACAGCTCACTCCTGAGAGGACACACAATTGAACACATCTTTAATATACAACAGCACATTTGCAGTTATTGATGCTTACTTGAATAATGTAATAAACACTGTTCATACTGCAAGTCATTCTACACATCAGTCAACACCAATCCAATCAGTCTCATTTACGGACAAAATATGTGACTTGTCCATTTCTCAGGCATTAACGTGGATGCAAATTCATGGAAATGTATTCGCAGTCAAACTGTGCACTGTATGGACACTAAAAGCCATTAACTTTTCCCCTTAACTCTTTCTACTGCTGCTCTGATTTCAGATCCTCTCACATGAAAATAGTCCTTCTCTGCATCGCCGCCACTGAGGGACGATAAATGATATGCTTGGCAAATGTGAAGCTGCCTGTTACCTTTTCAGCACACTGCATCCATTCCACCCACAAGGCAAAGTATTCCTTGCAGACAGCACAGATTGTGCCAAGGACTGACTTAAATTTGCCACTCTGCCTTACATGATGACATGTTTTGACACAGTCCTCCACAGCATGGCTCGCTTCCACTCAGCTTTTCATGGGAGCACAGTTAACACATAGCTGTAACGATGGCACTTGAAGGAAACTTTTCAGACTAAATAGGAGGTCTTATTATTGGTTGAGCTCACATTGTTTACACAGAATACCACTGAAGAACCACTAAAAACACATTAATTGCTCCACTGACCAAGACATTACACAATATTTAATGTTTATGTGGCAACAATACTGTATATGTAAAAAAAAAGGATAATTATTATTACATTATTTGAATTATGTATATAGAGTAGTATGTATTTATGTATGTATGACTATTTACATTGACAACTGCATTAACATAACTCAACTGATAGGAGGTCACATGTTTACACACATTTTATTGTACAAATTTTATCAATAGCATTACTAAGATGATCTCAAACAAACTTATGTTTTTGGAGCTAAGCGTAATATACTTGAAAATGCAAATGCAACTGAATAGAAACGTCACTGCAGGATTTGGCATTGTTTTTATACACTACTGATCAAAAGTTTGGGGTTGGAAAGAATCTTATGTTCACCGAGTCATTTATTTTTGAACTTTTGAATGGTAGTGTAATAAAGAGATCTGTCTGTATGTTCATTCCTCACCAGCAATCTTGTGACTACCTACAAGGTGTCTTGCAGTTCTATTTCAATTTAATCAAATCATCCATACCGACTAATGAACACAAATGCATTTAACCATGTTAACTAACATACTGTGAAAATAGTTGTCCTGGAATCACAATTATACAAGTGTTTTGTACTATAAACCTGCAAACTGAGGATAACAACACTACATCCTGAAAGATTAAAGGTATGTGGTGGATAGATGCAGACAAAGAAACAAATTAAGGTAAGGGAAACGGTGTCACTAAACTGCCAAATTTACATTTCTCACCTCTCACAATGGTGCAAATTAAAAAATAAAATTCTCACGCTCATGGTTTCTTGGACATGTCTCATGGTGTTCTTTGAAGTACCATATTTTACTGTTTGATACCATGACTAAACAATAGTACCTCCACAGTACTTTTATCAGTGTAAGAAAAACAAACAAGCAAATAATACACATATAGACTTTTTCATTTCTTTTACCAGCTCACTTCAAAAAGAGTAACTTAAAAAAATAACATTTGCACTTTATTGCACACACAGATAAAATTCTTATAGTTATTTCAGCTACAGTGAGCCTCCATGCCCAGAGTTTGTTTTTAGTAAATGTTCACTCTCAACTGCATGTGCCACATTGATAATTAATAATGCATTGATTCAGATCTGTAGGAAATAAAATTCCAACCCTTGCAGATTCGTGCCAGGCAGTCTCCGAACAGAGGGATCAATATAGAGTTTAGAATGTAGAACACAGACCCTGTGCATGTTGAAGTGCCACTTTAAGAGCCTGAAACCACATTTGACTCAAATCCACATGAACGCCACCTTCCACCAGGGCAATGTGATGCTGTTATCTCAGAAAGTGACCCTCTGATGTCTTTGAAGAGGCATGCATGTACACATATGCCTTTAACACATCTTATTGATTCCTATTTGAATTTCAAATTTTTTTCTCTGACCAAAGTGTTTGCCCTCTCCACTTCAGAGTATCGTGGGTGGAGATAGTACATAGACGTAGGATGGTGTTTTAATAAACAACATAGTTTGCTTTTGTTTCTACAGTCATAAAAATTACACATTCAGATTATGATTGCACAGGCATTTTATCTGTATTTTCACACTCACCCACTGTTTGTCAGCTCTACAGTATATGCATGATTACTGCAAAATCAATCTTACTGTATGGTTGATTATTAAATATTTAAACAATTGTTTTCAACACTGATAATAAATAGAAATGTTTACTGAGAACCAAATCAGAATATTAGATTGATTTCTGAAGGATCATGTGACTCTGAAGAGTGGAGATATGACTGCTGAAAATTCAGCTTTGCCATCACAGGAATAAATTACTTTTTAAAAATCATGAAAATAGGAAACGTATTTTAAACTGTAATAATATTCACAATATTACTGTTTTTCTGTATTTTTGATCAAAAGAATGCATTATTGAGCATTAAAGAGACTTCTTTCTATTTAAAAAAAAAAAAAAAGAAAAAAAAAAAAAAGTACAAATCCCAAACTTTTGAACGGTAGGATATATAACCTGAAATACTCATTTAAGTTCAAATTTTTATATTATAATAAAGCGACTAGTGGTCATTATACTAAAGTACAAGAGAACTGTGTAGCATATTCTGTACCTAAAAAAAGACATTGTGCACAGGATTGAATATTGATTCAGAGCATTTTGCCCTTCAGATTCAAATGTTAAATGTGAGTTTTGAGAAGAGATATTTATCTTTTTTTTTACTCTTTAGAATTGCATATGCCTCCAAGGGTAGACATCAGTTTCTCCCTCCTACTCTGTGTCTGCTAGCTTCTAGCTTTTCTTCCTCGCACTCGTTCCCGGATCCCACAGCGCCCCAGAGACAGAAAGGTTGACAGTAGTGACATTCTGATTGGAGCACCCAGGCTGCCCATTTTTAGCACAATTATTTCCCCTCTCTCCTCCAGCCCTATACCACTCGCTTTCAATTTATCTCCTCTCCCTATTGTTAACATTTTATTCTTATCTCAGCTCATGACAGGGATCAACTTAATAATGCAGTCACTTACAAAGGTGACGATGTTTGCTGACTACTCAAAAGGACACAGCAGAGAACTTTTTTGGCCCTTAAAAAGACTCCGTCAGACATGCCTGCTAAGCTCCTCAGTACTCATTAATGGCACAGGCCGAGTGCACAAAAAAAAAATCCCCCCGAAGACAACTCTTTTCATTAGAGTAACCCTTTCATGTGCTCTTAAAATGAAGGTCTTGATATATGGGAAGCTAAGTCCAATTAAATGACTACTGAAGCTCTTCACAACACTGACAGACACTGTGAAAGACACTCCCACAGCCACCCCATAATAATGGGAACTGAGACATTTTAATCCATAATGTGAGACGAAGTTTAGTATGTGTGGTATAATCAATATATGTGCCTTCTTTAATACACTCGACATGGACACCAAAGAGTTACTCAATTCAAAATGTGCAAAATAAGATCCTCGCTCAAAAAAATTTACAAGCAGCTTTTGCAAACCAAGAGTGAAACGACAAAGCGGCAGCAAAAAAATCACCCTAAAAGTACGAAAGAGATGAAAATTTCTGTCAGCTAAAATTTACCACAGCAAATCCAAAAATACTCTAGTCATTGACATGCTATAATGCAAAATATCTGATAATACAGATTTCTGCATGTGCAGAAGGTTTTATGGACTATGACAGGAGTGTTTGTTGTACTGCTGGTTGCTAATTTGGGGTTCATTGTGCAAGAACACATACTAGCAACCAACTCTACAGTGACTTGATGACCTCCAAAGTGTTAAGTGCTGTCAGTGTGAGCGTTCCTGCCTACACTGAAATTCAGTCATACATTTTCAATGAGAGCTGGTGATTTGAGGTGATATGAATGACAGTGACTGCTGGCAGTGGGACAAAGGTGAGTAGAGTTTAACTTTACACAAACAAGCAGCGAAATAACGCCACCCTCCAGTGTGATTTCACTAGTGATCATAGTATTTATATGTTGTGGACAGTGATGGGAATAACGGCGTTATAAATAAAATGCGTTACTAATGGCGTTATTTTTTCCAGTAATGAGTAATCAAACGAATTGCTGTTTCCCCCGTTACAACGCTGTTACCGTTACTGACAATACTTTACTTTAATTTATTATAATATTATTATAATTGTATTTTTCAGTTCATCTGAATGAATGCGCAGTGTAGCTGTATTTGACGTACCGTAAACTGTGTAAAGCTGAAGGCGCACGACTCGCCGTCGATTTGTCTCACATGCAAAGATATATTACATACCATGCAGAATTGACTCGCTACATGTAAACGATATTCTTTGTTGTATTTTCCTGTCAAAATAACGGAGTTCCTTTGGAATTCTTCAGCTTTTAAGAACTGCCGGTTTCTCTGGTAGTGGGTGGAAGTAATGCGCAAACGACAATCTAACTGGCTGGCGCTCACCTGTTGTCGTCCCTGTTTTGATTTCAGCAAATCAATTCGAGCGAACGCAGACAACGTGATTAATGTTCATGAACCCAGCAGCTCATTAATCCTTAGTGCGTTTTATATTGTTATTAGTAGTAGAATTCGCAGTAATTTTGTTTTGTTATATTATAATATAATTAATATTAGTCTGGTGAGTAAACTAAAACATTTACTAGCCAATGGCGATTCTGTTGCCAAGGTCTCTGTAGAGGGTTGATAACATTTACAATAATATATTGAATTTGACAGACGTCTCTCACATTGTCCCACAGAAACATTAAAATAGTGTAGATCAGTGTACAATGTTTTATAATAACAATTTATTCTATTTAGTGTTCATTTCATTCATTTGACATTTTTAATATCGGGGGCATCCAAGTTATTTGACATTTTTGAATTTTTTTAAAAAAAAGTAACACAATAGTTACTTTCCCTGGTAATTAGTTACTTTTATAATGATGTAACTCAGTTACTAACTCAGTTACTATTTGTGAGAAGTAACTAGCAACTACAACTAATCACTTTTTTAAAGTAACATACCCAACACTGGTTGTGGATCAAGAACAGCATCTAAAACTTCAGTCATATGAATCACCTCTCGTACAAGTTTACAAATGTATTGCATCTTATTTAGGTTTACAGAATACTGACTTCATGCAATTCTTAGGTTGGTTTGATTTTATTTACTAATTAAATAAAATATTTACTAAATATGTTCAGTGTTACATTTAACATATTTGATTCATTTGAGATTATAACTGATAATATTCAGTGTGATTTCTGATGCTGTATTCAACTTTCTTCATTTTGCTTCATACACTACCAAAGGTTTGGGGTAAATGAGATTTTTAGCAAAATTATTACTTTTAATCAAAAAAGTTGATAAAAAGCAAGAGTAAATACAATAGTAAATAGAATACAAAAGATTTCTATTTTAAATAACCATGATTTCTGAAGGGTCATGTGACAATGAAGACTAGAGTAATGCTGCTGAATATTCAGCTTTTCCATCACAGGAATAAATTATAATTTTGAAATATATTAAAATATGAAACAATTATTTTTGTAATTGTAATAATATTTCACAATATTATGTTTGTTTTTTTTACTGCATGTTCGATCAAATATATCAGCCTGGATTAACAAACTTACTGACCCCAAACTTTTGAACAGTAGTGTATTTATTTGCCTGTTACATTTTCTATATAGTTTATTTTTACATTGTGGTTAGGTTTAGAATAAGGATTGGGTTAATGGCTCCAAAATAATAGTAAAATGTAACTATTAAAAAATTCTAATATAATATAATATAAAGGATTAATAAATATTTTTAGTTTCTAAAGCTGTACATGTGTTATAGATACTGTCAATACACCCCTACTGTACATGTAAACGTTATATGTGAATAGTAATCAGATCAGACCAAACTACCAATAAGAGAGCGACATCGGCGCTCACGTGATCACCAACAGACGCAGTCCCTCATCTCACCTCACATTTTCAGCTCTCACTGAAAACTAATGACTTCTGGTGGCTCTGTCGCTGTAAATCTGTCTGCAAAAGCACAATACGTGTGAAGTTCGCGTTAGTTTTGCAGAGGTGTCTGTCTTTCTGGTTCATTTAGTGTAATGTACTGCATTGCCTTCTAGCCCTGTTATTTATTTTGGAGGATGCTGATAGAGCAAGTGTTCTCGAACACAGCAGGACTCTGCTGCTGGCTCATTTGCATCTGTGTGGCGGTGAGCGTCTGCGTGCCTGTCTCAAGCCACCACTCCACCTGAGCACGCCAAGCATAATCAAATTACACCAGCCGGGGATGCTTGCCTAAAATACAACAATAAATCATCCGGGTACATAAACAACCTGCGTAATTTTTAATCACTAGACTAAGCTAAAACAAGAGCCTATTGCAGTTGCGGTGGCGGTACTCACTGTTAGTTCTAGTGGAATAAAAAGCAGGAACGAATCGGTGAACATTCGTAAATTAGCCCAGATTTATTGTTTACTTTAATTTATGCCCTCATGCGGTGAGATCCAAGGGGAGGTCAACAGTATGTCAAGTGCTGGTTTAAATAAACCATGAAATTCAATCTGCACACAGGCAAGTGCTCGCTGCAGTCCGTCTTCATGTAATCCGTATCCTAACCTTGCTGTGGGGCCACTCGTACTATAGCAGCTACTTACTGGTGGCTATTTGAATCTTCCATTGCAGGATAACATTTACACAGACTTATTATTTCTAATGAATGGCCTCATTAATTTTAATGAATGCACTCAATATCTGGAATAATACTGACCTTTGACTCGGCACAAAAATGTCAGCTTTCTCCCATTGTACCATATGATATTCTGATAAACAGGGGAAGGTCAGTAAAATGTCACACTACATTGTGTCTAAATGTAATAACTTCTGGATACAATCATTTAGTTTAAATTGATCTCAATAAATTCAAGGTTTCTGTGAAAAATACGTAACGTTTGAATATTACTGAAGATGTTTGAAAAATCCATTTATTAGTCTTCCAATTTTGAGTTATCATAATCTTTTACATTAACGCTTTATAATAGCTACAATATGCCGTCATCAAATATAATATTTAACGTGTATATTCAAATAGGAATACAGATATTTTCATATAAATCAAAAATTCATTATATTTTGAATTATTTGAATGGAAATAGAGCTAATGACCTGAGAAGTGTTATATAATGCACTTATGCTCATTAACAACCTATAAATTAAAGTACTGATAGCTATTATATATTGAAATTTATACAAGTATTATTTGAATAGGTTTCAGCATTTCTGTAAAATTCACATATTCAACTGTGATGACACATACGTCATCAGAAACTGTACTCAAATTAATCCAATTAGTATCTGGAATAATGGCATTCGCACAAAAATGTCAGAATATGTTTACACTGAAACAACTATGGTGTTAAACACATTGAATTAAACATGAATTTGTGAAGCAGAAAGACTGGTATAGTATTTTCTTGTAAAACATATTCAAATAATTTTTATTTTAAATGGTAATGTGACTTCACATGACTCAAACATGTCACCTGTGCCCTAAAGGCAGACTGTTCCTCTTTCATTGTCTGTGATGTTTGACAGCTTTCACTTCCATTCTGTCATAATCACACCGGGGGTTGCAGCATGCTGCATTAACACTTCACACACTGTACAGTGCCAATGAACAAAGCAGAGCTCAAAGCCATGAACACAGCCATATACAGCACTGTGCAAAAGTCTTAGGCCACAAGTATTTTCACCAACAAAAAATGGTTTGAAATGAGTTATTTCTATCTTTTTCTGCAGTGTGTCAGCAGGAAATGTCAGTTTACATTTCCAAACATTATTTTTGCCATTAATTGTAATAATCCAGTGAGATTTTTGTTTGCACAAGGAGTCAGACAACAGCCAGTGCTCCACACAGAGATCTGATCTCACCATCATCCAGTCTGTCTGGAATGACATGAAGAAACAGAACAAACTGAGACAGACTAAATCCAGAAGAACTGATGCTTCAAGAAACCTACCTGCAAAGCTACAGTACTGTGAAAAGTTTTAGGCACTTGGGTAAAAATGCTGTAAAGTGAGGATGCTTTCAGAAATAATGCCATAAATAGATTTTATCAATTAACTTCTATTAACTAAATTAAATCAACATTTGGTGTGAGCACACTATGCATTTAAAACAGCTTTTGCCCTAGGTGCACTTGCGCATAGTTTTTCAGGTAGCTTTGCAGGTAGGTCTCTTGAAGCATCTTGGAGACGTTACCACGGTTCTTCTGGATTTAGTCTGTCTCAGTTTGTTCTGTTTCTTCATGTCATTCCAGACAGACTGGATGATGGTGAGATCAGATCTCTGTGTGGAGCACTGGCTGTTTCAGACTCCTTGTGCAAACAAAAATCTCACTGGATTATTACAATTAATGGCAAAAATAATGTTTGGAAATGTAAACTGACATTTCCTGCTGACACACTACAGCAAAAGAGAAATAACTGCCTTAAAACCATTTTTTGTTGGTGAAAATACTAGTGGCCTAAGACTTTTGCGCAGTAGTGTATATACACAGTGATGCATATAGCTCAGAGGGAGAGCAACAACAGGTGGCTATTTAGTGTACCACGAGAATCCACTCTTTTACATTAAGCAAACTTCTCTTACCTCTCATCTCTAATCCTTTACCACACGATTCACTGGCTCCCGTCATTCCCTGCTGGACAGAATCTGGGACCAGAGTACATGGATGCCATCTGTGTGTCTTCCATCTGAAAAAGACATGAAGGTTTATAGTGATGGTTTGATGTTAGAAAAGAATCCCCTGCACTGCTGTCATGAAAAACATTTTTAATGCATTTTTATAGTCCAAGACAGGCACTAATAAATATACTAGGTATTATTTAGACACGTACGTAATACGAAAAATAACACAAATATGTACACATGTAAGCAGACCTTCCAGTATAAACACACTGCATATCAATAATCTTATTGTTACAATACTTAAAGCAGTGTTAACCAGTCTTTTATGACACATGGAATTAAGTGCCTTTCTATTCAAGGGCTTTCACAGGAAAATGACTTTCACTCCATGTGACCCAGGTCTAGCCTTGCAAATAAGAAAAAAAATTGACTGTTGAATAAATCCTATAAAATAGCGGTAATGAAGTGCTGCATTAAATGAATGACTTTGTTTCAGCATACTAAACAGTTTCTTGTCAATAGTTTTAATTACAAAGGATTACAATGGCAGATGCCAATGCCGACTTCTAGAGATCAGAACAGTCAATGGTTAATATGAACTAATACATTCACTAGTTCACTGCAAATACATGTTTAAAATTGCAAATACATGTTTAAAATTCTTAAGGCAGGCTCTAAATGAATCTGAGGGTATTTAATATTAGATAATTAAAGCTGCATGCATAAAAAACATAAAATAATGAAGAAAATGCTGTTTAAAATTATAGTAATATAACATGACATACAGAATTATTGGATATTATGGAGTGGAGTATGATAATTCTCTAATATGCTAACATTCAAAAGTTTGTCGTTGGTAATTTTTTATTTTTTCAGGTATCTCTGATGAATATAAAGTTTAAAAGAACACAATTTATTCAAAATAGAAATCTTTTGTAATAACATAGATCTTTACTGTTATTTTTGATCAATTTGATGCATCCTTGCTAAATAAGTAAGAAAAAAGTACTGACCACAAACTTCTGAATGTTAGTACTGTATCAGCTGCACTTCATTAATTCATCAATGCCTGTGACTTTTCAGGCATTCAGAAGCATAACTCCTAACTCCAGAGCTACAGGTTACTCCTTCTGAAATGTTTGCACACAACAGCTTTTTTTTTTTTTTTCAGTGTTAAAAAAAATCAACTTGCTTCTTTTTGTGAATAAACTTGGCAGAATAACAATTTAATAAGTTATTACAACTGCAAAATCACATTCACATATATTCATGAGTCGGAAAAACTCGCAAATAGCTTGGCATTTACTTGCGCAGTAAATTACAGCTACAATGTGTGACTTAGTATTGTAAGCTTACAAATCAGCACATAATATATTTATTCATGCATTTCATTGCATGCGATTCTGAACTGCTGCGTGCATTTGTAAAGGTTTTGATACCATCAACTCCACAAAACTAAACCAGGCTGGACCGTAAACATTGTATCAGTCTAGCTGATAAATTGGTAAACCACTAGTGCAATTGCAGTATATTCACCTGTAAATAGGACAAACCAGAAGAGCCTCACATTCTCTCTCCTCATATAAAGTATCTGGACACTCTTGACCCCCATTGGCCGCCCGCTGGATGATGATCCTGTATCGTGACTGTGAGGGCACGCTGCTGTTCACTGCACAGTACACACACAAAGAAAACATTACTTTCACCCATCTTTCACTTTATTAGTATTCTGACAGCGATTACCACAGCAGGAACAATTCAAAGAGCTCTTTAGATAAGAGGTAATGATATGATTCTCTGGTGGAGTTCACTTCCTGTTCCCTGTATGGATCCTAAGCTGATGTAATGACTTCATTTAACAGACGTTGTAAGGCTCATTACACATTGCTAATTACTAAAAGACTGATAATAGCACAATTAAGAAGGCACTCTCATTAACAGAGGACCCAACAGGGTAAAGCACACTATTTACAGATGGGGTATCAGTTATTTAAAACATTTCTTCACATGTTACTATTTGATTCAATCATAATAAATGCCTGTTTACTCCTGGTTTCTTTAGTGGAAGTAATTGTCAATTAATAGTCTCATTAAAGTGTAATAAAACTGGGTAAGAAAAGCCCCTCCTGAGAATGAGCTACACGTATGTGGTCTGGCTTTCACCATGTTTACAGCAGAGGTGCAAGACATCACATTCTAGCAGTCTCAAGTGTGTGAAAGTGTAAATCCTGTTTTCATTATCAACACACTGTCCTCATGGAGGTAATGAATTCTAGATTCTAATAACAAACTCTGTAAATATTATGCTTTTTCTCCTTGGAAAAGAAAGAAATCATTAGATAAGAGAGAGTTGGTATCAAAATATTAGAAAATGTAGTTTTCAACCAAACATAATGGAATATTCCCGGTTCAACATACTCAACATTCATCAACAGTATTGTGGCATTTTTTTTAAGCAAAAATCAATTTATACAAAGGCATTTACAGTAAATGTAAATGGGGCAACACAATAAACTCTGGTTTAAGTCATGTAGTTTATTTCTTTTTTTACTGCAGTCATAGTTGCTTAAATTCTTATGCCCAAATGGATTCATCCTAATGCCTTTTAAAACACTTTTTTAAATTTATTTATTTTCTGTGGATAGAAAGTTAACACAGGTCTTTCTATACTATAGTTTATAATGTCCTTTCAAGAGCTTAGGTTACCAGGTTTTTCAGTTAATAATAACATATTTCACTCTTTTCAAAAGTTATTGTATGGTTTCAGAAGACAGGGAACACTGTGCACAAGCCTTAAGGACTACCTTTATGATACATCTGAGGTGCTTTTTTTTAGTCCTTTATGGAGCTATATATACAGTACTGTTCAAAAGTTTAAGGTCAGTAAGAATTTTTTAGATTAATCAATACTTGTATTCAGAAACGATGCATTAAGGCACTTTCGCACCACATAGTTCTAAGAACTCAGTTCTAGGAACTAGCCAGCACAGTGGTTCCTAGAGAACCAATTTTCCCCTCAGACTGTTTTCCTGGTTGCATTCGCACCATCAGCAGGAACTCTGAAGCGGCTGACAGTGATGTCTTTATGTGTGGAATTTACCAGCATCATCAACGGTGAATGGAGGACGCCGTGATCTGAGCTGTTTTTGTTGTGTGTCACGGGTTTCGTGATAACGGATATGAAATGTAAACGGACGATTTACTCAATTGAAAGAGCATGAAAATCTGACTAAACCTCCTATGACAACTTATCATCGAGGCTGAGAAAAGAACACAGCGCTGCAGACAACAGGTCAGTGCCGTTATCACTGTTTTCTATGTTCGTGGAGTAAATATTTTTACATGGCTTTTTAAAAATGCAGGGTAGCCGGTGTTTCGTATGCGTTTGGCCATTCTGCGTATACTTTCGTCGCTGGTAGTTCCTATAGAACTGTTTTAGACCCTACTCTGATGTAGGAGCTAATTTAGTTCCCCAAACGGAGTTCCTAGAACTAAGCACACCAAAAAGCATGAATGAAAAGGTTCCTCTGGTTTGAAAGCCATTATTAGTGACAGTGAAGACATTTATAATGTTATGAAAGATTGCTATTTCCGTTAAATGTTTAAATTCTTTTGAACTTTCTATTCACTAAAGAATTCCAAAAATATACATAGTTTCTTCAAAGATATTATGCAGCACAACTGCTTTCAACATTGATAATTTTAAGAAATGTTTCTTTAGCAGCAAATCAGCATATTAGAATGATTTCTGAAGGATCATGTGACACTGAAGACTGGAGTAATGATGCTGAAAATTCAGC
>JAFVLL020010416.1:0-14901 GCA_021397915.2 Tor tambroides
CCCTACTTTCCCCAAGGAAGTTTTTGGGGGGGGGGGGGTAGTTGTCCTGTCATGGCCTCTCGAGTCCCCTGACCTGCCATGGCCGCCCGAGTCCCCGGATCTGCCATGGCCGCCTGAGCTCCCTGATCCGCCCTGGAGGCCTTCCCCGTGTCTCTGCCCCTTGAGGCCTCCAGACCGCCCACCCCCCCCCTCCCCATTGGATGGTGTACGGCGCAGGACGCGCCGTTCGGGAGGGGGGAGTAACGTCAGACCTGTGTTTCCTGTGTCCTGTGTTTTTCCTCCCTCTTGTTTCCTCATGCCCTTATTTGGTCTTCCTGTTCCTGTCCTCGTTTGGTGTCATCTTTAGTTTATTAATCTCCAGCCATGTTTGATTGCTCCCCACCTGTTTCTGTTCTCCTCGTTTGATTTCCTGCGCTTCTTAAGCCCTGTGTTTCCCTGCCTCTGTGTCTGGTCTGATCATCGTTCTGTGTCTCCAGCATTCCCTGAGTTTGGCTCAATAAAGTTCCTTGTTTAAAGAAGTTCCTCGCCTCTGCGTTTCCCTTGCTCCAGTGATTGTGACATAGTGGTAGTTTTAGTGCATTTGTGAAATGAACTGCTGTGTCAAGTTGAAAGACGGTTAGCAGAACTGTGTGAAGAGTTTTTAAAAAGTGACTTTAGAATTGAGAAATGTGAGGCGATCATAAAAAAAAAACCTGACTGTGCTACCCAGCACTGACTAGCAAATAGTTGAGTGTACTTATTATAATAATTGCTCTGTAATTAAACCATGTTAGCTATTAAAAAAAACTAAGAAAAACAATTCTCAAACTATTTTTGGGGCTCACAGCAGATTTGCTTCACTGTGCTACACTGTGCTGTTCCTTTGCTGAGGAGCTGTATTCACTGATCTGAAGAGAACATGAGAAAACAAAGTTTGGATTCTGTCATCACTCACCCTCCACTTGTTCCAAACCTGTGAGTTTCTTCCTTCTGTCGAATGAAAAAGGTGATACTTTGAAAAATGTTGGTAACCAAAGAGTTAACTGTAGCCATAGACTGCTATAGTATTTTTTCCATACTATTTAAGTCAATGGCTACAGTCAACTGTTTGATTACCAGCATTCTTCAAAATCTTTTGTGCTCAACAAAAGAAACTCATACAGGTTTGGAACAATAAGATCACATGCACTTTAACAAAATAACAGATATTCCCACTGAGGCAAGTTGAAAGTGCAAACCCAGGTGCAGTTTATTAATGTGATAATGAGATACAAAATACAGACTTGAAAAAAAAAAACCTTGACCTGAAACAGACAACTTGAGAAGAAAATAAACATGAACATAGATATGAGCATTACTACGAACTTGAGCATGAACTTGGAAATCACATAGACTCACCCAGCAGCAGGTTACATAGAACAATGGACAATGGGATCATGAGGGCATTAAATACAAAAATACTAATGACAAACAAGATACAGTTGTGAATAATTAAGGCAACAAACCAGTGAGAAGACAGGACTAAGAATCACCTGACAAGAACAAACCAGCCTTAGTCTTCTTATGAAAGATTCATATGTTCATAGACACTGTACAAAATATGATCATTTTATTAAAAAGACAAAATGTGTCAAAAAGGGGGAAAAATGCAGTAGGTTTCCTTTCTGAAAGGCATGATTTTAAAGAGATACAAACAATTCTCTTTGATGTGCAAACAAATTAAGCACCCTATCTGATCAATGCATATGCTTCTATTAATATTTAATGGATCCAATCATAAAAACCATAAAATATAGTCACAAATGCCTGGAGAAAAAAAAATACTTTTGTTGGGCCATGAATTAATCTGATCTTGTGACTAACTATGCATGGCAAAATGAGTAACAAACAAGTAATGTCTGATTGTTTCAGAACTTTAGAGCTCTATTCTGGTTATAATTTTTTCATTCAACCTTAAATTTTGATTTCTAATGTTTTTGCAATTTTGAAAGTCATTTTACTTTCACTTTCTCTAAATCTCATTAAAATCAGGGAGAAAGCAAAGTTAACGATGTATTACAACATGTCAGGGAACATGAATGCTGAAGAAAACCAGTAAACTGATTATATCTGACCAAATATGCAGGGAATGAATCGAAACTTAGCAGTCTGGGAAATGAAGACCAATTTTGATTCAGCCACATGAATTATTAATTGCTCACAAGCAATGATTTCATTTACTGTAATTTGTAATCACAACAACATTAAAAGGCTTGCATGTAGGCTTCTGGTTAAAAAGTCCAAGCTTAATTTTGACCTCACTACAGGCCATAAGTTTTAAATAGATTAAGCTATTACACTGTTAAATTTTTCAGTTTCTGTCCTTAAAGCTGCATATGGACCATTTGCATGATTCAGACTGTGATCCCTGCTGAGAGAGAAAACACGCACACATACACACACACACACACACACACACAGTAACACCAGTTCTGATGGTTTTAAAGGACACAAAGATCAGCTTTGCAAGTCTCAGTAGACTAGGCTACAAAAATAAATAAAATGAAATTACACAAAATACATGAATAAATAAAAAATAAAGCCACAAATCAAAATCAAGCATTATTTATTATTATTCATAAATGATAAGTAATTATTCTAACAGAGATGGTTTGGTGTGTGAATCATTGACATTGAGACTATCTATAAAAATTGCAAGGTCCTTAAAGTGGGCAGGAGTCTCTGGCTATATTATGTAATCCTCTGTGTTAAAAAAACAAAAAGGAAAAAAAAAAAAACTCCACACCTACAACATGAGATTTTCAGATAAGATTTTCAGATTCATCCTCCTCCTTTTTTCTCCTCTTAATAATGAATCATCACACATGCTTCTCAAGTTTGAGCATATCTCTGAGTCACAACAATATTGTGCAAAGAGGCTTTGATCTCAGAACAAAAGAACAGTAATTGCAGAAGCAGACTGCCAGGGAAAATCAAAGTATTATTCTACTGTTGTTGCTCATCTTATTTTCAGTTCTAGCAAAACACACATGCACACACACACACATGATTTGCCACAAATTAAAGTGGCAATTTTTTTTAGGGTTAGTATAGGAATTCATGTGTATATTGTGTGTATATTTTTATTCATGGATCCAATGGTCTTGTCAATGTAAACACCTTGAGTCCAACACAAATTTCCCCTTTGAGGACAATAAAAGTGTATTTCAGATACACAGATTGTTAGCATATCACTTATTAATCGCTTATGAATGTTTTGTAAATGATTAGTTCATCATTAACTAATCACTTATAAATGACTTACAACTGAACATTATTATAAAGTGTTACCCAAATATTTTATGATGCCATTGTTTATTTCTTTGTAAAAACTGACTCATGTTTTTATTAGTTTAAAAATTGTTACAAAATTAAATATTAAATATTTGTATTGTTATGTATGATATTTCAATTATATATCAAACATAATAAATAAAAAATAAATATAAAGCATAAATATGTAAAACAAATATTCTATCATCCTATCAAAGAGAGCTGTGGGAGCATAAGCAAAAGATGCATCTGTCTTTCAAAAATGCACCAAATAAAAGTACCTTAGACATGATGTTTACACAAATTTGGCATTCAGACAATCCTTTGTGAATGGATGTGCTTCCATTTACCGCCTAAGAAAGCAACATATTTCAGCTCTCAGTTTAGAGGGTGATCATTTCGCATATTTCTGAAGTAGACGTGTCTCACAGAATGCTTTGCTGTTACATCAAATATTACTCATAATTACTCATAATCAAAAACTATATGAGGTCTTAATTTAAATTAGGTTTCATCATTGGCTAAATTTAATATGTTGACATCAGGACATCTCAACAGATGCAGGTGTAACCTCTCAGTGATTTTTAACATACTGTGTGTAATAAAACTAAGAGCATAGTATAGTATAGATTCTTTTTGTTTCCACCTCACACATATCTTTTATGCTTGTTTTCTCAAAAGATTTATTAACTCACTGAATTGATTTATTTGTGGGTGAGATTTTGTTTCCAGCATGTTGTAGATAAGAAGATGGCTTAATTATCTAGTAAGGCAACTTAAACAAGCAAAGGCTAATTTTCAAAAACTATGTAACTGAACTAATCAGATTTTAAATTGTAATAACTACAATCATTTTGACAGTTTTCTCTACAATATTTAATGGTCTCTAGTGCTGCAGATACCAAAAGAGAGGCAGGTGAGGGTACTACAGGCAGAATGATTGCAGTCTGTTTTAGCCATTAGGAGAAAGTATTCTATTAAAGACTGATACATTATTCAAAAAAGCAGCACACAGAATGATTATTACGGAGAGATCAGAGTCCGGTCTTTTCTCTCTAAGTCCACTGTGACCGATGCTATCTGTTCAGGTTCTGACCCACAGCCAGATTCAATCAGTGTTTGAAATAACTAGCCATTGGAACATACTGAGTAATACTTTCCCTACACTCCCTGCCTCTTTCGCTCCAACACACATGCTGTTTGACCCCATCTATTCAAGCTCAAATCAGAGCCCACAGAGCAAATACAAACTCTTCATCAAGGGAAAGTTCCAATATGTATATATTTAGGATGTAGTAGAACAGAAATTCTTGATACCTAATGGTCATTAAATTATTCTATGAGAAATGCATATTCCATGAGATGTGGGCCCCATCCTGTCTCTACGATAAAACTACTGTGGCTGCTGTCACAAAGTCACAAAGATCAGATTTTAGATTTTCAGATTTGAAGATTTTTAAGTTTTCATATTTGTTTTCTGAGATAACTTTTTTTCTATATTGGCCATGTGGTCCGTATGCATTATCATTGAACAGTGTAACTGAGATTTGTATAATGTCCCGTGACCTGGATGGAGCCCATTTTTTTCCGCAGAAAAAAGCTCTTCATTTGTTATTGATAAAGAAAACACATCTGTACTATATGAATGTAGGGTCTACCAACAAATAATACATTGTTGACCTTCTCCAAAATGTAAACTGGTGCATGTACAGATGCTTTTTTGCATAGTTGCTGAAATCATATATTTCTAAGAAGGACCTCTAGGCAATAATTAAGTTTGGCCGTTAACTATTTGTTTTGCTGCCTCCTTTATGCCTTAAGCATGGCACTATATGCTGACTGGAAGGTGTGCAATCAATGATTAAACAAATGATCAAGGACTTAAGAGTCAATTTTCCCTTAATGCTACTGCATGCCCAGTTGCTGCTCACTGCACCATTCTAGATGAAAAATTAAACAAAATCAAGAAATCAAATAGGAGAACAACAGTTTATGTTTATATTAACTGCTTGATGCTAATATTGTACAACTACTTGATATTAATACAACGGATCTATAATTTGACATTTTAATTACTTTTCAGAGTCACTGGTAGGACTATTCTAATAAGCTAGTATTAAAAAATAAAGTAATTGTATAAAATGTATTGTTTGAGCATTATGATGTGCAAAAGCATGTAAGGGATATTCCAGAGAAATCACGGTAAGCAGTTCTTGATCGCACTTAAGCCGTGACTCGCGAGCTGAGAGCGCCCAAACATTACATCTTATTCGCTAAATCAGTAATTCTGATGAGCAACGATTATAACAACCTCTCATAAGACCATAGCATTTGCTTATTTTGTAGCTCCATTGACGAGCATCTCCTGCACGTCTTATTTTGCATTAATATGATACGCTCTTGTTCTTTGTTATGCAATACATGTTAAATAAATTATGAGTCCACGTGCCTTTGATAGGCAAGATTTAAACTGTATGTAAACATAATTTGTCCCTTCCTTGAGTCTTTACTATATATATATTATTTGAAGAAGGCGCTGAGGGAAGAAGGAGGGTGATTCAAAACTCCATGGTCATCCCATGGTGCATTATGTCCAATGAGATTTGACGTGTCAAGATTAAACACTTAAGTAAACTAAAAGCCCGAAAGTGCTCTATCGGTATGAGCACACATTAATTGGAAAACATATTCTTGTAATGACTGGAGACGTGAGTATTCACCCCATGCTGAATGGGCTAGAGATCAGATCCGCGGGTAGTAAAACCCAAGCCTTTACTCCGCAGGGCCACCACTCGGGCACTGGACCAACCCAATGGAATCTAAGTGGGTCCAGTCTTAAGGTGGAACCAGATACGCCGATGTTGTAACGCAATGTCTCGTAACGTTAATAAAATATTTAAGATGTTCAGTATTAAGGTTATAAATACTGTTTTTGTATTTTTTTACAATATTTTAATTATATAGCTACATGCATGGCATTCAATGGAGCAAATGGAAAACAAGTAGGCTAGCTGTAAACTTGCTATACATGGACCAGGCACGGCATGGATGATTAATATGAATTAGCCACTGCGCTTTTTTTTTTAAATCCGAGACGCAAGAGCTCATTACTTTAGAAATATTTTTAGGATTAAATAAAATTCACTTCAGAACATCTAAATATAGAACTAATCTGCATCAGTGGTGGACACAAACACAGTGTCGATATGATATATCTCTAAATAGTCTAAACTAAAAAAACAAACTAAAACTATTCCCAAAATCTGAATAGTTTGCTGTGCTTCACAGGGTAATTACCATTGTAAAGACAATACGTCTGAATTATATCTCAGTTCCACCTTAAGAAATACACTTGACATGATTAGAGTGCACGAGCGAGCTGCAGCGGTTCTGCGCTGTGCCTCTGGTGCTCTATATAAACCCATACGCGCTGCATAGATCAGCGGACAGCTCCGTGGTGGTGAAACGACACGTTATGTTACATTGGCAAAGAGGGCAACCCGCAATGGAGAGAATCTCATGGACACTTTTTCTGCTCTCTCTCGCATATCTGGAGGGATCTTCGCAAGATTTCGGACAGACCCAGTTCATCTGCACGTCTGTGCCCAAGGATATGGACCTGTGTGCAGCCACTATGCAGAACAGCGGACCAGCGGAGGATCTGAAGACCACAGTAATGCAATTAAGGGAGACAGTCCTACAACAGAAGGAAACTATCATGAACCAGAAGGAGACGATCAGGGAATTAACTTCAAAGTTGAGCCGCTGTGAGAGTCAGGGTGTTCTGGAGCCCGTGGCTGGAGGTCGGAGAAAAGAACAGGGTAAAAACACAATGGGAGACGTGTCCCGCGGCCCGACAGATACTCTGGCCCAACTCGGGCAGACTTTAGCCACACTTAAACAGAGACTGGAAAACCTGGAGGTATTTATGACCTAATGATTTGGACTTTTCAGTTTAAGACGTGTGACTCCATCTAGTCTATTCCTATGCTGGAGTCTTTTAGACGCAAACTCAGCAATGCATGATAGAATTACTTAAAATTACACATCTGTTTTATATGCATCTTTATGGGGTCGAACGACTTGTTTGAAGGTCTTTGAGAGATTTTGTCAATGTGTCACTGGTTCACAGCAGGCTGTGCTAATCCTGAAATTGGCTTATCTAGTCTCTTATACGTTTCCTATGCGTTCGTTTTAAAGTATTCGTTTGAATACCCCTGTCCTGTTTCTCGTAGCAGTATAGCAGGAACAACGGCTCTGTCCAGGCGAATAGCCTTAAAGATCTGCTTCAAAATAAGATTGATGATATGGAGAAGCAGGTACTGTCCCGGGTCAATACTCTGGAGGAGAGCAAACCGGGGCAGAAGAATGACACGGATCAGCGCAATCGAGTGGAGTCAACCCTCACCTCCTTACATCAGAGAATTAACGACCTAGAGAAAGGTCAGAGATCTCATTCCATGATAAATTTTACTTATATATGATGTAAATAACAAATATAAATATAATGATGCGTTTGAGAAGCATAGCTGGAAGGTAATTACCAACTCCAATGTTTACGCGGTGTATGTCGCAGAGAATGGTTTGGGAGGGGGAGCTGCATTACTTAGCATATTGAGCCCATAAACTACAAATGCGATGTATCCTAATAATTATACGATAATTAGAGCCCACGTCCTTCTCAAAACAACAATCTCTTGTCTGCATATCTGCGTAAAGTTTGCTGCTCAAAGCGCAGCTTGCTTAACCAACGCAGCATGCGAGAGATTCAAAGTAGTATTTCTCTACTTCTTTACTATAACCACCAGTTTCACAAATTACAATAAATACAGATAATGTACCATGCATATATGCACATACAAAATAAGTATAAAAACGGCATAAAAAAAGTCCACAAAAGAATGGTATATTTCTGCCTGCGCTGCGCATTAAAATGTGTTTGACTGGTTTACCTTTAAGTAGTCGGTTTGATCCCTGAGTATAACCTGTTAATTTATAGAGTAGGGGGTGTGGCATATAAGTAATTTATAGTAGTGCAATGAATAGTCCAAGAATAATAATTACAGTCACTTAAGCATCAGAGCAGTAGATACAAGCAATTGAAGCATTTGGGTTTATTAGAATTCCTTGTCGAACAGATGTAGAGAGAGATTTCCTTTAGAGGAAGAGAGTGTTATAAACTCTAACAGTCCATACTTTTTACTCTGCAGGTTCAAAAGGTAGCAGGCCACTGGACAAGTTTCAGATAACTTTTCCCTTAAGAACAAATTACATGTATGCCAAAGTGAAGAAAAGTCTACCAGAAATGTATGCTTTCTCTTTCTGCTTGTGGATAAAGTCCAATGCATCACCTGGTGTGGGAACACCCTTCTCCTATGCTGTTCCTGGACAAGCTAATGAGCTTGTTCTCATAGAATGGGGGAACAATCCAATGGAGATTCTCATAAATGACAAGGTAAAGTGTCAAAAATAATAATGCAATTATGTAATGCATAACATGATTGTAAGTAACAGCAGTAAGGCCTATAGATATATCCCAATGTGTAACTGAGATTTCTTAGTAGTAAATGCTGAGGTCTGTTAATTTAAAAATAATGTAGTCTTTTGGCACTTATAAACAGAAGAGCAATAAAAATAATCAACAGTGTAACTTTATAGGTTGCAAAATTACCTTTCATCATCAACGATGGTAAATGGCATCACATCTGCATCACGTGGACGACTCGTGATGGAGTATGGGAGGCATTTCAGGATGGTGTTCTGCGTGGAACTGGAGAGAATCTGGCACCCTACCATCCGATAAAACCCAGCGGTGTACTGGTTTTAGGTCAGGAGCAGGTAAGACTCAGAAGTATGCCTATTAGCTTTATGTAGTCTTTATGTCAGTTCACCTTAGTCACAGGCAAATGTAAATCTATCGCTTAACTAGCTTGCCTGCTGTTCAGTAACCTGATATTGAATTTGGATGTTTTTTGTTCTTGCAGGACACACTTGGTGGAGGTTTTGATGCAACCCAAGCCTTTGTAGGTGAACTGGCAAATTTTAATATATGGGATAGAAAATTAACAGCTGGAGAAATCTACAACTTGGCAACCTGCAACAACAGAGCACAACCTGGAAATGTGTTGTCATGGTTGGAAAGTAATATCGATGTGTTTGGTGGAGCCACTAAATGGACTTTTGAGCCCTGCCGTCAGCTCAACTGAACTGCAAAGTAGGGGCCATAGCCAATACCAGATCCATGTTTCTGGTTTTTGTCTTTCTTTTCCTCAGTTTGACATTTGTGAAAAAGAAAAGATCTCGATAAAACAATTTAAAGGTACTGGAAGAGTAAATCTGGGGTTTCTATGAATACCTGAATATTTCTGTGCAAAACTAAGAATAATTTTTTTTTGCCTTGAGAAGTAGTTTCATGTTGGTTGTTTTGCAAACCTTAAAGCGACAGTGTTACGCCAGGTTACTTTCAGCATTAGATTTTTTTTGCTGCTTTATTTATTCATTTGCAAGTGGACACTTTTTTTTTTTTTTTTTTTTTGAGGGGACAGCAGCTTTTTGCAGCTTTTGGACAGTAAAGCAACAGTGCATCAGAACATCACTCTTGTGTTTTCCCAACAAGACTTCACAAAGCCAATCACAAATTGTAAAATGATGGTTCATTTGTTATCTGCACTTAACAGTACCCCACACTCACCGGATCTGGCACTGTGATGGACTTGAAAATAGGATGGGGAAAAGTATTTATTTATTTATTTTGACTGGAAAAGGTATTTATTTATTTAGAAAAAAAAAAGGTTTAAGAAGATGGCACTTCCTTCTTTTGTTTCCAGTGATCTTACCGATGTTTCTGTAAGAATGTTGTTTAGTTGCCAATATGCTTCCAGCCTGAGTGCCTTGAGCTGATGTATCAGTTCAGCACATACTTTTAGTTTGCATATTCATTGTTTTATTTTGTCTTTTTGCTTTTGTTGATGAATTGTTTTAATTAAATTATTATTAATTATTAAATTTAATTATTATGTTAAGGCTCTGGTGTGTTTCGGCAATAACTGGTGTGTTTGTACTCTGTTCTAGGAATGTTATTCGTACAGTAACAGCATGAATTATCAAATGCTGCAACACCAACATCGGCTTATCCTATTGTTTTGGGTTGGGTTTTTTACTGTATTGATATATGCTGAAAGCATGGCACTACTGAGAGATGATGAAGATATAATTTTTGTAATAAAATTGTGATATATATACAGTGCACAGCATAAATGAGTACACCCCCTCTGAATAAATATAAAAGATGTATTTTCTTAATGATCAATAATATAATTCATGGAAAGATGGCAAAATTGAAATGTATTAAACATATACTTAATAAAAACAACAAAATATATGCCAATATGTTCTGTAAAATAAGTAAACTAGCCAATTTTGTTTTAATGAAGGATTGCAGAAATGAGTACACCCTAGATTTAATTCAGCAAATGTATAATATACTAGTACTTAGTATGTCCTCCAGAACTTTAAGTATACTGCTCTGACCCTTCTTGGCACTGAGTGTACAAGTTCATGACAAATTTTCACAATCTGTCTGTTTAATTCCTGGAGGACGACCTCCTTAATGCTTTGGTCTTTAATGGGGAGTTTTGCTCAGCTCATCATACAGAATCCCCCATAGGTGCTCAAGAATGGTAAGATTGGGTGAAATACAGGTCGACTGAAGGATTTTCACGTCGGAAGAATGCATATCATCATTGTCATGTTGAAAAAATGGCCAATAACTCAGGGATTGAGGTGAGGGTAGCATCTTCTGTTTCAAGTTTTTTTATTACATCACACAGTGGTGTGTGAATTCATGACAGCATTGATAAAACACTTTCAGCACTCATTCATCCCTATATAAGAACTTTACTACCACTGAACGTCACTGTGGATACCAAGCACTTCTCACTGTACTCCTCCTCTAGCAACACCAGAACATTTCAGATGCTTTTGGATACGAAATGATTGACTTGGTCTCTTGAGACCAGAGTATGGATACCCAGAAGTCTCTATTTTGTAAATATGGGCCTTGGAAGAGGTCAAATGAGTTTATTTTGCTTTGACAACAGTAGGTAATTCTAGTGGTGACAACAACCATGCATGTCCCTTCTTCAGGCTGCGTCATACTCTGTGAGATAAAGTGTCACTCTTTTCATAGCTTTTGCTGGCTCTGAGACACTTTCTTGGTGTTTCTCCTGCTCTTTTTCTAGCAAAAACTCACTCATCACTAAATGAAAACTTAAAGTGAAGACCTAAGTCTTCACTTTAGAATCAGAATAAGAATGAGCTTTATTGGCCAAGTATGTTTACACATACGAGGAATTTGTTGTAGTGACAGAAGCTCCACAGTGCAACAGAAAGACAGCAACAGGACAGGACACAGATAATAAAAGAATAATATACAAATACACAAATAGGCAATGTACAAAACAGAAAATTAATAACATATAATATAGACAATTATGTATGTACAGGTCAAGTATGCAAATTTGAATGAGAAATAAAATAAGTGAGTGTGGTGAATGGATAATGTATAATAGTTGTGTGTTCCGCGTTTATTGTCAAGTGTTCATGAGATGGATTGCCTGAGGGAAGAAACTGTTTCTGTGTCTGGTCGTTCTGGTTCTCAGAGCTCTGTAGCGTCTGACCAGACAGTAACAGTTCAAAGAGGGAGTGTGCTGGATATGAGGGGTCCAGAGTGATTTTGCCAGCCCTTTTGCTCACTCTGGATAAGTACAGCTCTTGGAGGCTGGGGAGGGTTGTACCAATGATTCGCTCAGCAGTCCGGACGACCCTCCGTAGTCTTCTGAGGTTAGATTTGGTAGCTGAGCTGAACCAGACAGTTACTGAAGTGCAGAGGATGGATTCAATGATGGCGGAGTAGAACTGTTTCAGCAGCTCCTGTGGCAGGTTGAACTTCCTCAGCTGGCGAAGGAAGTACAACCTCTGCTGGGCCTTTTTGACAATGGACTAATAATAATAGTATTAGTATTCCTCTCATACCATTGTCCTCTTTTATGCTAAGAAATAAATCTCCTGGCAGATCTCTCTCAAGTGGTTTCACCGTTGTCAGCATTAAGTCCGAGAATGATTCATAATAACACTTAATTGTCAAGAAATAATATCTTCTGTCAGTTTTGGTTCAAGATACTAACCGGTTGATCAAAACTTGCCTTAAAGTTACACCAGAAATTTTTATTTAGTTTTACTTAGTAACTTTCAGGAGGGTGTATTCATTTTTGCACCACAATATTTTATCACTTTGATAAGAAAATCGTATTTTCCTGAATAATTTGAACATTCTTCTTTGGTAACTGATCAAGTAGACTTGCTGGAATATTATATCTCTAAAGAACCCTAACATTCTTAGTAAAGAGTAATTGCTGAATTTGTTAAGTTTCAGAGGGGGTGTACTCAAATATGCTGTGCACTGTATATATACATATATATATATATATATATATATATATATATATATATATATAACATTTAGATTAACTCTGCAGTTATTCCTATTTAAATTCTGTTTATTTGAATGTTACAGAAATATAGAGAGAGTATTAGTTACAGAGATATGGAGAGAGCATTAACTAACAGACATGTTTTTATGAAAATGTACTCAATTGCACCCTAAAATCTATCATTCTCTCATCCTCTAAATCTCACTCGCTCTCTCTGTTTGTGTACATGGGGCATTTGTTTTTGCTGACAAACAGTGCCCTCTATCATTGGTTTGTACGGTAACAGACTGCACTGCTGAAAAAGAGAAGGATGATTTGGCATTCTGTGCTTCTGTAGACATTAACAACCAATGGTAGCTGCTAATAAACTGTTGGCATTTACAGTGTTCAGTCATTTGACACAATTTAAACATAATATGAGACAAAACTATGATTTAGAAAGGTGAAATAAAGATAATTAAAGATAAGTGCAAAAACATAGAATGAAAATTGGAGATAAACTCTGGAGTTGAATTTTAACATTTTCTGAAACATGTTATAAAGATAGATATATAGTGGCCCACTTATGCCATCAATAAATTAGGAAAAGAAATATTAAAGGTGCACTTAAACATTTTTTGTTTATTTTTTGCTGGCTGATATGCAGGTAATTTTAGATTCACACCGGCAGCTAGTGGTCTTGATGCAGCATCACACAAAACCAAAAGAGTTTGCTTTTATCAGTGTCACTGTAGAACAGTGGCTTTCAATCCTGGTCCTGAGGACCACCGCTCTGCACATTTTATTTGTCCCCCTTATTTAACACATCATGAGCTCATTAGGAGAGAGATCCATGCACTGAACTGAGTGTGTCAGATAAGAGAGACATACAAAATAAGCAGAGCAGTGGGTCCCCAGGGCCAGGAGTGAAAACTACTGCTGCAGAAATTACAACTGTCCCAGTGTCTAATAAGAGTGAGTACACAGCAGTGTGCCATATGGCTGTATATTGGCAGGTAATCATAGCGTGCTGATATATAGCTATATCGCACTGCTACAAGTGTGATATTGTGTTTATACAACAGTTCGACGGCATGAGTATGTAAACACCGATTCTTGAGACATGGGAAAAAACTGCTATTAGGTTTAAAAATGAAAATATATTTTCAATTGTAAATGTTATGAGGGATTAAAAACAATGTATTTAACACAATTATCCCCTTCAGTTTAATTTTATCATTATTATATCAAATCTATGACACATTGTCTTCTCACTACATCTAAAATGCTATAAAATGGATAAAAATATTTTTTTAATAATGAAAAAGAGCTTGTTTTATCAAAAACTACACTTAATAATATCTCATATCAAAGCAAGGTTGTTTTTCAATGACAAATGCATGTTTCATAAGATTTCAAAGTTGTGTCCCCATTTTTGGTCAACCATGTCATACATTCATTAAAATGTAATAAAATCAGGGAATATCAGGGGCAGCTGTTACTCTAACGGACCCTCTTGCCACATTCCACCTCTGCAGAGTACATCAGTGTCAGATGGCTCTGGTAAGTTTTATAGTTTTAGAATATTTTAAATCCTAATGTTAAAGGGATTGTTCACCCAAAAATGACCCTCATGTCGTTCCAAACCTGTTAAGAACTTCTTTCATCTTCTGAACAAAACTTAAGATATTTTTGATGAAATCCGAGAGCTCTTTCTCATCCTCCCATAGACAGTGAGGTTACCACCATGATCAAGTCTCAGAAATGTAGTAAGGACATTGTTAAAATAATCCATGTGACATGAATCTGGTCCATGCACTTCTGGACAATCACCACCAGAGGTCACCCACTCACAGCATTGACTCTTGCACCACATTACTGTTGCCATTCACCATCGGACTGCATTTCCCATCATCCAGTGCACTGACGACACACACAGCTGATTTCACTGATCACCCAATCACACACGCTACTTAAGCCATGGACTTCCTCTGTCTTATCGCCGAGTATTGTATAGCGTTTATCTTAGTGATAGCTACCTTACGGAGCCCACTTAGTTTTCATAGTCTTGCCTTGCCTTGTTAATCTTCTCGTGTTTGATACCTGCCTGTGTTTCCTGGAATTACCCTTCGCCTTGCCG
>JAFVLL020010417.1:0-19769 GCA_021397915.2 Tor tambroides
CACACACACACACACACACACACACACACACACACACACACACACACACACATACTCTGTCTCTAAGCAGGGAGTCAGGAGGGTACCAAGTATATGTTCAGTTCCAGAGGGTTGTTTGCTGTACCATTTGGACGAACTACCAAACCAGCTCACATCGCCAAGATCAAAATGAAGTTCCGTTTTCTTGGAAAACTGATGGCTAAAGCGATCATGGACTTCAGATTGGTATGTTTACTCATGACAAAATGAGTAGGACAATACATTTTTTAAAAATATAATTCACTACTTCAGAAACTGTGTAGCATTAAAACTTTATATTCAATTTATGCCCCTCTTTTTTTTCTTTCAAGAATATACATTTTTAAAGTTGTTCATTACAATCTCAGAACATTTTTTACATTTATGTATTTAAATTAGGGGTGATGCAATATACTGGAATCAAAGACAGCCATGGTATTAAAAACATGAGATATTGATATGTGAAAACTACACATTTATTCACAAATATTTAAGTTCTACAATCTGCTTGACACTCCAACATAGTAGGTGGCAGTATTGCACCTTAATGCTGGTTGCCACCCATCATAAAACAGAAAAAAATTATCCATACCATCTTTTTGTATGCTTTTGTGCGGTTATGGTTACAAACACACTCTCTGCCTTCCTACACTCATATTTAAAGTGTGATAAAACTTAAAAATGAATTTGAGTGACATTTTGTTTTTCCAGACTTCTATAGATATAGCAATAATATTATTATTGTGTAGTGTTTTGGCCATGGTAATCATGTAGTGAAAATGACACAATGACACCTTCCTCTTCTGCTGGTAAAATAGCCATATGATAACTAATATCATCACTGCAACACACACACACACACGGCATTAGCTCCTGCTCTGGTTTTTGTTTGCACAGAACACTCTCTGGCAGTTTTCTGGAATAAAGCTCAGTTTTTGTTTTTCCCAATCATTTAATACCTCCAGACACAACAAGAGAATATGTCATTGAATATTGTTAACTGAGGTGTGTTTTATTTGTCTCTAGTTGGACTTGCCTCTAGGTTTGCCATTCTATAAGTGGATGCTGAGGCATGAGTCCTCCGTCAGCTCTCATGACCTGGTCAACATTGATCCTGGCGTCGCCAAATCCATCCACCACCTGGAGGACATCATCCGCCAGAAGAAGAGAATAGAGCAGGACAGATCACATGTGAGCACTGGCTGCTAACTCTACATAACACATAGAGACATGAAACACTCAAAGCCAACCAACATCTGGACTGTTTTTGTATTATATTGTAACTCTCTGTATTTGTCAGACACGGGAGACTCTACAGCAGGCCTTGGAGAGTCTCAACATGAACGGTTGCTCGGTGGAAGATCTGGGCCTGGACTTCACTCTGCCTGGATTCCCAAACATCGAGTTGAAGAAAGGGGGCAAAGACGTGCCCGTCACCGTTCACAACCTGGAGGAATACCTCAGAGTAGGGGACTGAATAATCTGACACGTCGTCATTTATGTAGCCTGAATAAACCGCTCTAACTTCACCACCTCTTGTTCCGTCTGTCTGTAGTTGGTGGTCTACTGGACACTCAATGAAGGCGTCTCTCGGCAGTTTGAGTCGTTTAGGGAAGGATTTGAGTCTGTCTTCCCTCTGCATCACCTGCAGTACTTCTATCCTGAAGAGGTGAGCGCTTTCAACAGTTTAGTCATTCAGTTTTAAAGACCAAGCACTCAAGGTGCCACAGCATTTGTTGGCTTTATTCTTCTCATTGCACATGAAGGATTTTGTTTAGTTGTAGGACAAGTTTTAAATGGTGTGCCAAAGGCGTCATGGAGAAATCAGACTTTACCCAATCCTTTGACACATAAGTAGACATTGTTTTGATATGTAAAAACTGTGTACAGTTAGACGCTCTTGTCAGAAAATCATTAATTGCCGTTTATGCGTCAGTAACTCAAGCCAGTGACTAAACCAGGGGTCACCAAGTTCGGACCTGGAGGGCTGGTGTCCTGCAGAGTTTAGCTCCAACCCTAATCAAACACACCTGAAGCAGCTAATCAAGATAATTCCAGACAGGTATGTTGAGGCAAGTTGGAGCGAAACTCTGCAGGACACTGGGCCTCCAGGATCAAGTCTGATGACCCCTGGACTAAACTGTCATCATCTTAGTATCAATAAAATATGCAATTAATCAAATTCTGATTTAATTATTACAGAAAGCAATCAAAGAATGCTCTTACCTTATCGCTGGAGCTGTCTTTTTTTTTTTTTAACCAATGTGAGCTGAATAGCTGTACAAGTGCATTTTTTTGTTGCCGTAAAGCAATCTGCTTTTTTTTTGTGAATTTCATACCTGCTTAGCAAAGAACAAATGTTTGGGGGGACTGTGAGAAAGAAACAGAAGCCGTTTACCTTATTAGAAGTCAGCTTACCATCAGAATGATTTTGAAATTGATATTTCAAGGTAAAAAAAAAACTTGCATAGTTGCTTTAGTTGAAAAGTACTAAAATAAAATATATAAATATTTAATAAAAATGTAAGCTTAAAAATATTGCTTTGGCAACTAACTGAAGTAAAATGAGTTGAAGTACTAAATTGACAAACTGAAATAAAAAATAAAGCTGAATAGAAATATTTAAAAAGCACAAACTAAAATTAGAGTGACATTTCTAAATTGACTACTTTTTAACGTAGCGTTGTACTTTCTAACACTAAGTTCACCTCACAAAAAAAAAAATGCCATTCATGACCTTTTTAACTGGTGGTTTTACAATGAAATTTATGTCTAGTATAATCTGTCTTTTCATGTGCTCTCCCTGTACAGCTGGATCAGTTGTTATGTGGCAGTAAGTCAGAGTCCTGGGATGTGAAGACACTAATGGAGTGCTGCAGACCGGACCACGGCTACACACATGACAGGTACATAGTCACGCCTGCATAGGCCTGAATACACTATGGGTCTGAAAGAGTCAACAACAGTTGATGCTAGTTGACCATAGTCAAAGCCATTGGTTCTATCCAGTCAGAGGGCATCAGACACGTTTCATATTTTGAGCGGATTGTACAACACATTTTCATGTCTCCTTAACATTGTTTTTGTGCAAGTTTGCTTTTTTTTTTTTTAATGACTTGATGTCTGGTAGTGTATGATGACTACCGGTTTTTCCTCTGTAACTAAGTTGGCAAGTGTTTGATGCCTTGTGTTTTAAAATGTGAACAGATTTTCAGGTTGTGTAGTGTATTCCAGCCTTAATAAAGCTCTTTCTGTATAATCACACATACATTGAGTAACATCCCCGGCTGTATAAATGACAGATTTTGTTGTGTGTCTGTAGCCGTGCAGTGCGGTTCCTGTTTGAGGTGCTGAGCAGTTTTGATGCAGAGCAGCAGAGACTTTTCCTGCAGTTTGTCACAGGCAGCCCCAGACTTCCTGTCGGAGGTGAGGAACCATTTCAGTGCACAGAGTATCAGCCGTCACCACGTTATCTGGGAGGTGTTCCCAGATAACGTGGCCTCCGTCTTTTTCTTTTCAGGATTCCGGAGTTTAAACCCTCCCCTCACCATCGTTCGGAAGACGTTCGAGTCGACGGAGAACCCGGACGACTTCCTTCCGTCGGTGATGACGTGTGTGAACTACCTGAAACTGCCGGATTACTCCAGCATCGAGATCATGCGCGAGAAACTGTTGATTGCTGCGCGCGAGGGCCAGCAGTCTTTCCATCTGTCTTGATCTCACCTCCTGCACCCTCTCACTCAAAATGGCCTTCAATCAACTCACTGCAGAACCACACAAATCGTGACTTCTTCCTTTAGAGTTCATCTTTCATTTTTTTTCCTGCCCTTTTTCTTTCCTCTTTCCTTTTCCTTTCTTTTTTTTTTTTCTTTTTTTTTTAAACAAACACCCACATTGAGGCAAAATATGTACAGCCTACTTGTTTAAAGAAAAGCAGCTTGCAGAAACTAAACGATAGAACATAAGAGACTTCCTTTTGCCTCCTGACCAGGAGGAAAGGGTGTTATGCGACTCATCAGATTAAAAAAAAAGAACATTTTTTTAAAGAAACGTTTAAAAAAGGAACTTCAGAGCAGATTATAAAATATATCAGTAGTTGAGAGATGTTCAAGCCGAAAAAAAGAGGAGAAAACCTGGGTGACATTTTAAAACTTGCGTTGCTGTCTGATGTATCAAGAAAAAAAGGGATGTTTTTTTGTTTAGTTTTTTCTCCTGGTGAATGACATCTTCACTGTGTGTTCCTGTTGGGGAGGGGGCATCCATCAAGCCGGCGAGGGTTCCTATAGCTCCAAAGATCATTTGTACAGACAAACATTTGCAGATTTTGCTTATTCGACACATTTGATAGAATAGCTGTGTGCTCTCCTGCCCAGTTTCCCCTCTGTTCTGTATTATACCCCCGAACGTCTTGTTACGTTTTGGTTCCAATTTGTTTAATTTCTCTCTCTCCTCGTGTCACTTTTTTTTTTTTTCTCTCCTTTTCTCCTTTTTATTTGAGAGAATTTTGAACGTGTAAGCGAGTTCCAGTTGGTTGAATGCGGGTAGTCTTGGAAGTGTAGTATCTTTATTATATTATTATTATTATTATTATTATTATTGTTTTTTGTTTTGGTTTTTTTAACCCAAGTTGAAATTGTTTTCTGGCCGACATTTCACATAAAGTGTCAGCTCCATGTTGAAAAGATGTATCCATTTTGTTGGATGAATAGACTCCTATATGGTTATAGTAGTGTGCCTCTGCTGGACTTCTGGGGACTTGAGGTCTTAACGATGGGCCTGCTGAAGTTGCTCGGCTGGTGAAGCCGGGCTTTAATCCCATAATGTAGCTGAGCACAAGAAATTCATTTAAAAAAAATTGGCTGGTCTTATTTTATGGTTTCATGGCCAGATAGCATTTCAGAAAAAAAAAAAAAGTTCATTAAATAAAATAAAGTTTATATGCAGTTTTCACACCCGGTTTGAGGTGGGATTGTCTGCTTTTGTTTTTTTAATTTTCTATTGTTTCTTTTTTCTTTTTCCCTCTTGCTGTAGTTTATTTTTGCACTGCTGGCTTGGAACAAACCGTGGTGTGCACTGCAGTCTGTGGCCAGGAGGAGGTGCTGCTGTGCGCTCTCCTGTCCTCATTGTTCATGTGCTGGTTTCTAAGATCTGCAATAATTTACTGCATCAGGTTCATGTTTTTACCTGAACATAAATAAAGTAATTGTTTGACTCAGTCTGTGCTGTTACTGACCGAGCTCCAGTTTTAAGTGTTGGTTAAAGTCTAAGATTAACATTGTCAAGGGTCAAAAGCAAATGCCTTTAGTCAGAGAAGTGTAAGATACTTGAAGATACTAACTTTCTCCTGAATGAGCAGTGGGCTTTTATTCTGGCGGGAAAACACATGGCAGATTTGGGAGGAATGGTGCCTCATGTAATGTTTTCACATGCACAGCACTTGCAAAACTCAAGTTTGCATGGAGCAGCATACAGCAAAATAACAAGCATTCATTTATATTTTATTAATACAGTGACTCTGCGTTATTTTATGCTTGACTATTGAATTTCAATTACCTGATTTTTCAATTTCCTGTTAGACCTACTTGGGAAAATCTCTTGAATGATGAAACTGGCACAACTTATAGGAATAGTTATTTTCTGAAAATATACTCACCCTCAGGCCATCCAAGATGTAAATGAGTTTATTTTTATCAAAACCAAAATTTACTTACTGTAGCATTCGATCACTTGCTCACCAATGGATCCTCTGCAGTGAATGGGTGCCGTCAGAATGAGAGTCCAAACAGCTGATCAAAACAGCACAATAATCTACAAACTGCATGTTTGTAATAAATCCATCATTAAGGCAGTTTAACTTAAACTGCTGATTCCTTTATTCATAATATTGCATTCTCCAGTCATCTTTTCTGAATCAGAAGAGAAATAAGCACAGATCAAGAATCTTTTACAAGAAACAATCTTAAATGCTTCTAAACAAATATGTCTGTGGATTTTGATGTGAGAAAACAATTGGGCATGGACTTTTTCACTGGAGGAAGCATTATTATGGACTGGTATTTTGGCTAGAAAGCAACAGTTTAAAGTTAAATCACCTTAATGATGAAGTTGTTTCTTACAAACAGATTCTGCACAAGACATTAATTGATGGACGTCGTGTGGATTATTGTGGCATTTTTAGCAGTTGTTTGGACTCTCGTTCTGACGGCACCCATTACTGACTGAGCAAGTAATGCTACATTTCTGAAAATCTGCGGAGAAACAAACTGATTTACATCTTGGATGATTTTCAGCAATTTTATAAATTTTAAGTTAACTTTTTTTTTGTTTTTTTGTTTTTTGTTGAAACATGCAGATGATAAACTCGTGACATTTGTGTCTTTCAAGCTCTCCCTGGGTCATCGGTTGTGTCCTGTACTGTCAGGAATAATATTTAATTTATAATATTATTGTCATAGTTATTTTAAAATACTGTATTACTGCTATTACTGCCAAACAGTACTTAAATAGGTCTAAATGTGTCCAAATGTAGGCCCTTTTTAAAAAGATTTGTTGTTTACATTTGTGTATTTTAAGAGTTTCGTAAACGTTAAAACACATGAGATATTTTGGACTAAATGCAAGCAATTTTTACACTGCATCTAAATTAATATTCTAGCAGGTGTAAATCTTTACACATAAAATATGCCAACTGGTGCACCTGAATTTCTTTAAAGTCACTCACAAATTACAATAATGCAATTTAATTTACATGACAGTCAGGGTCAATTGTGTTAAATAGCATGTTTGTTCAATTTGATTGAAACTAATTTAATTCAAGCCGTCATCTAAAGCGACTTGCGTTTTCTTTTCACGGACGGATGATGGCGCCAGACATCTTTTGGTTTCTGAATCCTGATTACACAGAAACATCCAACAGAGAACCTGGGATATCTGTGTGTATATTATCATTCAGGCAAAGGTGTCATGGGGAAGAAACATAATGAATGAATCACTGATCCAGCCACTGTGATTGTGTCTGTGTTACTGAGAATTATTTACTGCCAGATTATATTATGCATAGTTTGCATTGCCTTTTATTTGAATACTAAGAATTTGCATATTTGCAATAAAATTACAATTCAGCTAGATATAAATACAGCAGAACTGTAACAGTGTTTGAGCTATGCATATTTTGTGATCAACATTTTCATTATTTATCTGTTCCAGTCCTGTGAAAAGTTGGAGAAAAACCTGGTAAAAGTTTTTCAACACACAAGATTGATTCACAAATTATTTTAATGTTATTTTTCTCTGAGTTTAATAGTAAGTTCATTATAGATTTAATTATAAATATTGTAAACTATAATATCTCAATGCGAGTGTTTTAGTTTAAGGAAATGATAAACCAAGAATAACTATATTTTTTCTTTTATCATTTCATTTAATAATACTTTGAAATTCATAGTTTTATAACGGTGAATCAGTCAGTCAAAATGAGTTTTCTCACGTTGACATGTTTATGTGACCTGTGAGACTGATTTATATGAGTTATAACAATCTCATTTATATGGTAACAAAATAAATGTTTATACATGGATTTTAAAACCAGTGCTTGATTTTAAAAAGAAAATTCATATATAAATGTAACATTAAAATGGATTTCTAAAACATTTTCTAGGCCTTTTTTTTCCTCAAATGAATTATTGCATGTCTAAAAATGATCTGTTCAAAGATAAATAAACCCATGTTAATATGTTCCTCAACATTTTAGTGTACTGAACTCAACCGGACTGAGATCATATGAAATACGAAGATATATAAATATCTTGTACGCAGTGTTATTTAGCTTTGTCAAATTTTACAAAGATTCAAAAGGTTTACTGATTGTGTGTTTAGGATACAGGGAAATTTGTAGCAAAGTCCCTACAGGACCTCAGAAATGCACCTGTTGCTGAATGTAACTCCAGCTCTGGCCACACGGCGGCGCATCGGCCGCCTACAGCTCTCCGGTGACTGGAAATAAAACTGCGTCCTGCGGGAGAAGTTGGTAGGAACAGCGAGCATCTCGTCTTGGACTATTCAGAAAACCAACATTTCGCATTCTTGTTTTCATATCAGCTGCAAAGACACGGAGTGCTGGACAGAAAAAGGGTGAGTGACCTTGAGTATTTTGAGAGCCTGTATGTGCTCATATGATGCTTGAGGAAATATGTTTTGATATCAGCTTGTCCCAGCAAAAGTTGATTTGAGGGGTGCGAGAAACAACATCCATCTGCTTGCAATAAGACACTGTGAATTCATGTAACGTTATATCGATGTGTTCAAAATTAAGACTAACTGTTGTGGACGCAGCCACTCTGAATACACAATCACGTGCAAAGGATCTCAATACAAAATTAATAATAGCCTAAATAAAGTTGTTTTGTTTGGCAAATATGGTTCGTATTCTTATTCTAGCTTTAATGCTACATTTCGCGGTGCACACTGTTGATGTGTTAGTGGCTGTGATGCTTCGTAACGTCAGTCTTGAAGGATGAATAAAGCACGCGGTGATCTTGAATTACAATTGAGGTTGCAAGGTTTCCGCGCGCATTCCACCGATCGTCACCTTGGCAACAGTTCGCGAACGAATCGTCTGGCTTTTTCAATGAGTCGATTGAACAAAATCGATCAGCCCTGAACGAGTTGGTAGTGAATCGGACTGGCCAGTCTGTTCAGAAATCGAGCGATTCCCGAGTCAACTCACCTTATGGCCCTTTTCCAATGACTATTTTTGCTGTAACATAATTCTCGAAGCGTTCTTAGCGTTGTCATTAAGAAAAATAAATGACTTTAATAACAAGAAGGAATGTAAATGAAAATGGAATAAAGCAAAGACTAGGACTTTGAATAAAGTTTAACACTGTAGAGCGGTTTTATCAACATACTAAAACTACGACACACTGCTTTATTTAGCGATAAATGTGTAAAATAGCAATGCTTGGATGCTAGAGACCACGTGATGAATCTGGGTTTATGAACCGAATCTTTGAATCGAACTGTTCGAAAACATACGAATTGGTTGCACTAATTTTCGCGGGCATTTCAACGAACATTCAGACTGGGATGAGGAGGCCGTGCAAGTTTCTTTATAATGTCCTAACACCGTACTAAACAACTAGTTGGTTAATTAAAACTTAATTCAAAGCTGGTCTCTTCACACAGACAGAGGTATGTGACTCATTTTCATTGTTTGCTACAAGTCTGTCTCCACTGCAGTTACTCCCTCAAGCCTTATATGTATATTATATTATTTAATATAATGTGTATACATAAATAACACAAAGTTTTTTTTTAAATGATAGAGGTTTAGTGAACATTTCAAATATTTGTTCGAAAGTAGCTGTTGCTTGGCTGTTGGCGTTCATGTTTCAACATAAAATGTTGACATGGCTATCAGCATTTCACATTTTTAGCCAACAATGTGCTTGTTCACACAGAACCATACATAAGCTAGTTACATAGCTACTCTCCTGAAATATCTGGATATGAAATATAACTTTTTAATAGAAATAGAATAGAAATAGAATTGAATTATTTTACAAATGTACCTGTTATTCTTAATAAATAATCCACTGCAAAGTGCAAAAAATCAAATAAAAAAATCAAGCCAATATATTAAAGTTGAACAGTATTACTGAGGTTATTTTCACATAAGATGGAGAAATTTTTGTGGGTTTGCACTTAACTGGTTTGGGGATAATAATTACATGTATCAAATGAGATGAAGTTCGCAGTGTGATGCGGGATAAATTTAAATTTACATTTAGTCATTTTCTGTACTGAATACAGAGGTATACTGTTAGCGAACATCCCGATGCCACCCCCAAACTGCTCTTTTCTCTCAATAACAAACACACAGCAAAGATGACTGCGGTGAGAAAACAGCAGTTAAGAAAGCATCTGATTATATTGATGTGGATATGTTTGAGTCAGCTATGGAATTCGACACTATCACTTCATACAGAAGATAGCTTTAAAGCAAACAGCTTTATAGTGTTACACATGAAGAAAAGTGTCATTGTCACTTTCAATTAGAATTTCAACCTCAATATCTACTATAAAGCAGCACTCCAGTGTGTTCATGTTTTTTTCTTGAGTTTGACCCTGACGGACTGAGCATAAGCAGGGCTCGCAAAATTTCAAAATCCCTGGTAGCCCTTCGGGCAGGTACTTTTCAGATTTTGGTAGCCTGAAAATTAATTTAACTAGCCCAAATAAAAAAGACCATTTTTTAAAATATAGAAAATCAGATAAGTGTAAATGTCAGTCAAAAACATTTTCAATACACAAATATCAATGAAAGAATTTTATTTCACTATTTGCAGGGTATCTGCAGAAAATCAATTTAAGGCAATTTATGAACCTTTTTAAGAGCTGCACAAGTAAAATGAACACTGTATGAGTGGGGTTGGACAAAGCCTTAAATTTTATTCAAGTAAATTGAGAGTTTTTAAGGACCGGCGGGAGCCCTGTATTTAAGATAGCCCGTCGGGCAGGGCAGTGATACATTTTGGTAGCCCGACTGGAAAACGTAATAGCCCCGGGACGTCGGGCTAGCAATTTTGCGAGCCCTGATTAGAAATTAACTGAAGAATTCCTTGTCAAAGACGGTGGAGCCAAAGAGCACACTGACCATCACATAATTACTACATAATTAGGTAGTTCAAAGGTGTTTATCAGCTGGAGCAAACTTTTCCAGAAAGTTCACTTGGCAAGCTGTGTCAAAGTCCAAAAATGAACTCCAAACGAACTTTGTTTTTTGGTCAGATTTTTTACAAAATTATGTCGATCTTTAATTTCGCTCAAACTATGTCGGTGCCTTTGCAGTACTCTCTCTCTGGACTGATACATTCGGACACTACTGTGATTACTGTGATGTTTCACTTCGGTTCTCTACACACTACTTCAGTTCTCTACAATTTACCAAACTCTGTGCAGAATGAGAGGAATCACTCAGGACAGAAGTGGCATCACCTGCATTGGTCATGTAGCCATAGAGAATCTTGAGATGTAATTGTAGCATTGTGCATGTTTGCTTGAAATGCAATATTTTCCCAATATCTTTTCCCATACCAAAGCTGGAACTTGTCTGTTGAGCCATGGTAGTGTTGTGTGGATGTGTGCGCAGGAATGAGAGAAAGGCCATTGCAAGGAATGTGTGTGAGTATCTGTACTTCATGTGCAGTATATGAGTTGCTGATAGCTTCCAGCATTGCTCCTGTCATCCATTCCTGCACAGCAGCTGCAGTACTGGAGGCCATAAATAATGCAACATCTCCATTAGCTGTTCATGCTGATTCCTTCATGAGCATATTTAGCAAATTATATGTTCTCTTTTTTTTGTGGAGTTCCTGTGTAGTTCAGCACATGTCTTCCTGACACTTTTCTGCAGCATCTACGTAATGAGATAATGTAAATGCAAACATTGCTCGCATGCTAGCGTGTGACCCACTTTGCAGCAGAAATGTGTGAAAGGGTAAAAAAATCAACATGCGCCTGTTCATTTTGCACAGAAATAAGTAGGCTAATTATATTTTGAAGAAAAATTATATGAAGCCTATTATCATTACCCTAATTCAACACATTACTGTACTGTGAGCCAATTATAACCAGTTATTATAATGTGTTTTTACATTACATTGCAGTGTAGTAGGGCTGCTCGATTATGGCAAAAATCATAATCACGATTATTTTACACGATTATGAGTGGGCCGTATGACCAAAACTTTATATGAGTGATTTGTTTAAAGATATATATTAAATACATATTTTCTGTAAATAAGGCTAGGACATCTACATTTTAGAGACCAGAGAAATTTCACAATTCTCAAAACCACAGCAGAGTATTAGGGTAACTGATATTAGTAACAAACAAACAAAAAAGTCCTCAAAATTATTGAAAATAATTAAACTGTCAGTTATAAAAAAAACAAAGAACAAATGCAAGAGAATAAAAGGATACAAATGAAACAAATTGTGCTTTAAAGTTTTTTATGCAAGTCTCAAGTATTTAGTTAACAGAAATGAATAATCAAATGTAAAATAAAACAGCATAGTCTGAGTAAGAATTAAACTTTCTTTGTTTCTTATTAAAGCTACACTCAAGAGCAGTGTGTGATTTTGAATTAATCTTTTGTTGTTTGATTAATATTAAGCCCACAGTCGGCAGCAGGAATATAGTGCGCGGTCACTTTAAGAGCTGCACGGATCCAATTTACCGTTACACATGTATTTTCATTCTTAACTCTTTACGTTCATTTATTACATGACCGACGAAGGTTTACGTGAATAATCACTAAGTGCCGAATTTTGACACATTTTGCATGTATTTTACCATTTAGGCGCGCGGCTTGACCTAAAGTTGACGCAGGCACAGATATCCTCCTGAGGAAGCGCAAGTTATTTTTAGCCCTTTTAAAAACATGAATAAATCTAATACACTTCAACAAATCAAGCACATCCCATTTTGCAAAAGTCACATTACATGATTTTACTGATTTGCACGTGAAATTAGGCTTTTATGGAGGAACGAAAGTGCACCGCTGGAAAGGGGGCGGAATGGGGTGCAATAATCGTTTTATTCCGATTATTGTATTGTCATAATCGTTGGAGGCCGAAATCGAAACTGTTTTTCAATTAATTGCACAGCCCTAGAGTGTAGTATACGTTGTATTTAGTTAATGCTTTTGTATTTTTATTTGTAAAAATAATATCACAAGGAATAAAAAAAGAAATCCCAAATATTACTGTAAATTTTTAGTGATGCACCGAAATGAAAATTCTTGGCTGAAGCGGAACAAATTGAAACACTGGGCCGAAGGCCAAATACCGAAAATGGTTTTTCGCATTTTTTCCCCCCTGTATTTTATCACCATTGCATAAATTAAACAGCCAAAATGTGCTTTTTAGTGTTTTGTCTTGCTACTTTTTAACATTCTAGCAGGCATTATACCAAAAAAGCACAGTTTAACTTAAAATTAATAAGTTAGTAATATAATAGTTTTTGGCCATTTTTGAGACCCCCTTCTTCAATCGGGCATATATTTTCTTACTGTACAAATAAATGCAGCATTGATGAGCAGAAAAGACTTCTTTAAAACATTAGAATATATTACAGATCCCGATTTGAACACTATGTGTGAATGTTATAATAAATGTATTAATAGAGCTGTAGTAATTATTAATATATTTGATCACGTCATGTCATTGTTCGGTACAATTTATTCAGTCTGTTCGCTTATTTGGCCGAACACCAAAAGAGCTTTTTTTGCTATTTTCGTCCAAACAATTGCTGAACCTTCGGTGCATCCCTATAAATTTTCATACAATTTCTTATTTCTGAGTGAAAAGTGATCTGGACATGCTTACATTAAATTTACCCATTACATTTTATGCCCATTTAATCCCATGCTTCTCAAGGATGGTTACACTTCAGGTTCTCTATTAGGGCCCTATTATTTCTGTGATGTGTAAAACGTGGATGAAAGCGCAGAATCCAGGCATAAAAATGGAATTTGGAAAATATTGAATGAGTAATTTGAAAGTAGTGCTGAACACTTAAAATAAAAAGACAAAAAAACACATAAAAAGACTAGGCTAAATGTAAGATCTGTATGTTTTGCGTGTCTCTGAATAAATGGCATGGTTTTGTCAACTACACACACTCAAGCACATATGGCATTCTTGATGTTTTCAGCATTTGCCATTTCACTATATGAGGACATGAACATATAAACTTAATCTCCAGAGCTGCTCTGAGATTTCACTTCAACAGCATCGCACCATTTCATTTGATAAAAATGTTTGTCATATCGTATACATATACAAACTCAAAAGGTCTTCACAACAACTTGTCAAAATAAATGTTTGGTTTAACTTGAAAAAATTATGAAAAAATCTATTACCATTATAGAGTCGAATGTACATCTCAAAGCAATAATAAAAATAATAATAATGCAGTTATTAACCTAATCAGTGTTTTGATTTAAAGAGTAAACCTGTACAGCACTTTGTTTGGCAAAAAACGAAAGGAATTTTACTAATTCATTTGATGACTCTTTGAAATTTTAATTAAATTGTTAAAGTTTTATGCATTTATTTGATTACCACCATTTTTGATAAAGAATTTCTATCAAATCATAAATCACAGAATCCAGAAAAATGAAAACAAACAACAGAGACTTTATGACAAATCAAATGCATTTCATCAAACACATTCTTTAGTGTTAAAATTGTAGTAAATTGTTAAATTGTTAAAGTTTTCCAAATTCAACTGATTAGACACCCTTTTTGATTGTAAAAAATAAATAAATAATAGTAATTAAACCATTAAAATGTGAAAAATACAAATATAAAACACCAAACATGGGAAAAAATAAAATGGAATTATATAAAAAAAGTTGTTTAGTTATTCGTTGTATCTTACATTACTAGCTTACATTTTACTTTAATCCTCAACCTCTTTTTTTCCAAACAAATATAAATCGACAAAAACAACATAAGCAGTTTGGATGGCCTCGGTTACAGTTCTGCTCCAAATATCTGACCTTGAGGGGTATAATTTCAAGGTCGTTTATCTGGCGGGCTGCATTGTTTTGATTGTGATGGTGAAGGAATGTATGAATGGGCACTTTGCTCCCACCCTCAGCCCTGCCACACAAAGCCTCTCTTTGACCGGGAGCCTGGAGGGAAACCCACTCCCACCCTGTCTGGGACGGCATACACAAACCTTGTGTTGTGATCAGACTCTGTGGTGTGTGTGGCTGTGGAGAGAGGGGCAGGTGAACAGGTATAATGGGATGATCATAAGGATGTTCTTCCATCTGCTCTCGGCAGCCTGAGTGTCTCCATAAGGGGGCTGTGATCAACAGGTGCCCATTATTGCAGTAGAGAAGGGGGGGCAAGAATACAAAAGACTCAATGTTAGTCAGTCTCGCTTTCCTTTAAGAGAAGATTACGTTTAGTTAGTGATCTTTAGATAGGTCAAACTTTCAGGCAATCAATGGTCATTAAAATGACATGCTCTGCCTTTCTACATTTTCCCAAGTTATAGGTGATTTTCCTCTGCGCTGTGCTGAGTGGTTGCTAATAGGGCTGGGTATCGTTTTCGATACTTTTTAGGCACCGACCGAATTGCCTCGATACCACTGAGTATCGAAAAACGTCTTGTCGTTCGGTACCAAATTTCGATACCTAAGGGGTTAATCTCACCAATGTCAGTGAGGCAATAAGCCTGCAGCACTAGGTGTATTTGACTAGAAGCGACGCGGCGCTGATTGATCAGTGTTTGACATCCGCGAGAGCGATTCGAAAGCGTACGGAGCAGTCTGCTCTCTATATCGCGCGGTTGTGTTTATTACACACAGACTGAAGCGCGCGTGACGCTCGCGGTGATTTCAGCGTCTGCCGTCTAAATGAGGACATAAACACATGAACAACATCTCCAGAACTGCTCTGAGAGTCACTCCATGAGCATTACCATTTGATTTGAGTAAAACTAGCGTCATATCATACACACACAGAACTGTAAAGGTATTCACGGCAACCCGTCAAAATAAAAGTTCGGTTTAACTTGGAAGACACTGCGGCAGAAATATATTAATATTGTTCAGCAGAGTGTACATACTGCTACTACTAGGCTACTATTAAAATTATTAAAACTTTATATTTTTTTAAAGTAATGATCACACAACATTTCTTCCATGTTTTAATTTTAATAGTAAAATTTTGTTTGCCAAAATAAATAAATAAAGTTTGATTTTCAATAATTTAAAAGATAAATGAAATTAATGTTTTATGCCTTCATTTGAAAACCAGATACAGAACACAGAATTTCTGAGGAAAAATAAAACATTTCATAAGGCTATTTTAAGAATAAATTTGAATAAACTTAGTTTTTATGCATTCAAATAATTAGACATACTACAACACAGAATTTAATAACAATAAACGTATGGTGAAAGAAAATAAAACACCCACTTATGAAAGTGGATAAAGATTTTCAATTTCTTGAAATCTTTAACAACCTAGAATAAATTAATAGAAATGAAGATTCTGTCTGAGCTATGCGTTTTAAAACGAACAAACACTAGTGTAAACTGAAAACTATTTGAGCTTTATTAAAATTATTTGCACTGATTTATTGTGTTGGATATATTTTGTTCCTTTGTGCAGTGTCTCAGGAGAGTCTTTGAGTCTGTATCAATGTCAACAAGCTGAAAAAAATAAAACCAAAGTTTTTTGAGATAGTGTAATCTTGTTAAAACTGATTTCATAAAATTGGTATCGAAAAAAGTATCGTTCAGGAACCGGTATCGAACTCAAGGTATCGGTATCGGTATCGATATCGAAAATTTTTGAACGATACCCAGCCCTAGTTGCTAACTTGCTACGTGTTCTGCATCGTTTCTAGGCGCTGGATGCACCAGCTGTGCGAAAGTTAGTTGCAATATAAATGGACACAAATTTACGACTTTTGCACTACTAAATATTTTTCTGTTGCACCATTAAACTTAGCTGAAAATCTTAATAAATAAATATAATTTCTTGTGTTTTTTTATCTTTTAGCAGTATTTACGGCTTGCAATTAATTTCAAATACAGAGTCTTAATGTTATTTACATACGAAAAGGCGTCGGATGCACTAGCTGTGCGAAAGTTAGTTGCGATATAAATGGACACAAAGTTACGACTTTTGCACTACTAAATATTTTTCTGTTGCACCATTAAACTTAGCTGAAAATCTTAATAAATAAATATAATTTCTTGTGTTTTTTATCTTTTAGCAGTATTTACGGCTTGCGGTTAATTTCAAATACAGATTCTGAATGTTATTTACATACGAAAATACTTTTAATAACATTTAATGATTAAGTACTGTGTTTTAGTGGGAATTTACTACATGAGGCAAGCAGGATAATCTCACAGCATAAATTCACATAATTTAACACAACTTTAGTGCACAAAGTACAAACTAGCTAGTTTGTGGAGGTGCTTTGCTTTTCCTTCTAGCACTTTGCATGTGTTGGCATTGTATCATAGTGCATGCAAGTGTGCACTGAAGCGTGTGTATGCCAGCATGTTTTTAAAGACTGCATTCCTGAGATTGCTCAGCCGGATCCTGAAGATTAATTGTAACTGAATTGTGACTGGGTGATTGTTTAAGAGACCAGACCCAGTGACCTGCTTTCTGTCCAACACATACAGAGCTATCTGGTTACAAATTAGGGGGTCATCATGTGTTTGTGCATTTATACTAGTTTTATACTAGCTTTTTTTTAAAGCTTTTTTTTCCTCTTACAGAAATTTGACCATTCATTACAGCTATGTAACCAAATCAAAGATTAAAGGCCCATTCACACCGAGAACAATAACTATATCAGCATCTATGCCAACACACAGTAAGATTAAGTTTATTCTAAACATGCTGTCATTTTGTTATCTGCTGCTTTAAATGCACAGGCTTTTTAAGGATGGGTGGCATTTTTTGTGGAGCGAGACAAGTGTAATTGCTGCATAAGCAGCTGGACAATGTATTTTCTCAGCTTTAAATACAGGCTGACAGACTAGGAGCCTGTTGTGCTTGCCCAGATAAAGTCATTGGGATTGTATTTGAGTATTAGTGGTTTGGTCAGACCTCCGAAGGGCCCGTGAGCTTTCTTGCTGTGGTATCCTAGCGATGCTCAGCTCTGGAATGCGAGGACGGGGTGTGAAGTGCAGCTGTGTTGTCGCCTCCTTAGCGACTCTGACATGCCATTGGCTGCCTGCCTCATAATGTCTTCTGATTGGCAGGACCTATGATCCATTTGGATCACTGACTGATGATAGAACAAACAAGAGGCCCAAGACAGGGATCTTTCTTCGTAAAGTTTTATTTATTATTGCCAGATTGTTGTTCATTGCTGAGTCTTGCCAGTATTCTGGCAACAGAATATTCTGAATCCTGCTGTTTCACACAGGAGATTGCCATTAGGGAAAGCTACATGATTTCGTAACTTATAACCTTGCGATATAACGAAGATAAACTAATGACAGCCAAGCATGATACAAGCTGAGTAAAATACATTCTGTAGCCCTTTCTGAGAAATAGCAGAACACATCCGTTCCCGCAGTGATCCATGTTTGCAAAGTTTGTGACTGAAATTGTGACATTTTACACTATTTAATGAATGATGGAATCTGGCAGGTACAGGTTTAACACATTACAGATTAACAGAGGTTTAGCTTCACTCTGAGGAAAACACTGGCAGAATTGTTTTCTGAGAAAATTTTACTAACAGGAAACTTGACAGCCTGGAATTCCATCCAGGTTCGCTTTAGAGGCACAAGCCATCTTTTTATGCATGCAGAATATTTGAAAGGACTAGTGAAAATGAAAATTCAACTTGTTTATTCATTTACCTCGTTCCAAAGTGTTATGCTGTGTTTTTGTGTGGAAAAGAAAAGGAGAAAGGTGACCTTTAAAAAGAGAGAAGTATTCGAAAGAGAGCAGAATTCAGGTGTTGCCTCTGGTAGGGAGGAAACACACTCAAGCATCATATCACTCACAGTCATCCTGTTGTTCTATGTCATGTTGTATTATTATTTTCCCCCTAAATTCTTTTTTTTCTGTTTACATTTTTCTGGACTCCCTTTTTTCCTCGTTTTAATTTTTCTGAATTCCATTTAAATGGAGTAAAGTTTTAAAGTTTTAGTATTTTTTGTGTGTGTGCATTAGGGGTGTGCGATATATATCGTCTGCGATAATATCGTAATTGTTGTTTTAACGATGTACAATTTGATAATATCGAGTATTTTGCAAAAACCAAACAAAACACCTACGGAATGCACACATACATTAGCCTACACGGTGATGAAGCGGGTTAAACAGTGCACGTGCGCATTTAAGAGTGTGTTCTTTCACTGCACGATTCAGTCTATTAAAATGCATTAAGATTGATCGCAAAATTCAAGATATGGGGGGAGAAAATGTATATATTTACGTTTCATATAGTTAAAATCACACGAAGAGTGCCGTTTTTTCTTCAAAAATAAGCATGATTACAAATGTGATATTGATTTTATACAACAGTTCAATAAACAATAAGTTAATATTAAGAGACTTACATTTTAGACACCATATTGCCTGTTTTTGCTCCATTTGCCGACAAAAAATAATTCCAAACAGCTACAGCACTGTTTTGCGTCTCTGAGCAACATGACAGTGCTTAGTTCCTGAATGAATCAACCGTTAAATGATTTGGTTCAGTCGCAATGACTCACTTATTACCGGTGACTTTCTGCCACCTACTGGTGGTTTTAATTTCACATTTAAAGTAATTTTCATTTTTAAAATAATTTTAAATATCAGTATTCAATGTTTTATGTTTAAAATGTCAAAAAATGATTCATTTGTAACTGGTTAAAGCACTCCATGTCCCTCGGAGCTGCATTAAATAGTTTGTAAATACATCTAAACTTTAGATGCAACTTCTGCAAAGATTAATTTTGATGATACTGGTTTCATTTGTTTGGTAACAGCCTAAATGCGTATTATCTTAATTGACTGATTAAATGTAACAATTTTCCTCAAAAGATGTACACTTTTAGAAAAAAAAATGTTTTATTAAAGGTAAAAAAATCAATTTGAACTTAAATGAAAGATTAATTAATCACTGATGTGAACTGACCACACAGAATATGAAGAATATCAAAAACTGCAGCTGTCCACGGTAGTCAGATATCAGCACAATA
>JAFVLL020010418.1:0-40392 GCA_021397915.2 Tor tambroides
CTAGAGATGGTTGTGCGTGAAAATCCCAGTAGATCAGCAGTTTTTGAAATACTCAGACCAGCCCGTCTGGCACCAACAACCATTCCACGTTCAAAATCACTTAAATCCCCTTTCTTCCCCATTCTGATGCTCGGTTTGAAATTCAAGTTGTCTTCACCACATCTAGATGCCTAAATGCACTGAGTTGCTGCCATGTGATTGGCTGATTAGCAATTTGTGTTACCAAGCAATTGAACAGGTGTACCTAATAAAGTGGCCGGTGAGTGTATTTATCAACTTATTATTCCATAAATTGCGATAAATAAAAAAAAATCATTTAAATGCAGTATTTGAATACACATCAATTTACTTTGGAAATATTCTCCATATAATCCATATATTTTAGCCTAAATAGATCAGGCTGAAATACTCCGATTAAGAAAATAGTTGTTTACCATTTCACGCCGGCGTTCCTCCTCTCTCTCCATCTCCTTGCTGTAGTCTCTGGCTTTCTTCCTCTCTCTGAGCTCCCAGTTCTTCAGACGCTGTTGAGCGACAGTAATTAAAGAAGGTAAACAGTGGATCAAGACAGCTAATCATTCACTAATGTGATCAGAGAGACTGAACGCAGTCGTTCACCTCCTGATACGCCGCCTCTTTCTCTCGCAGCTTCCTCTCCAGTTTGCGGCGTTCATACGCCTCTTCCTCATCTTCCTCACGATCGCGCTTCTTCTCCTTATCTCGGTCTCTATCACGACTCTGTTCTCTGAAAACAGACAGCGCCCAAATACATGATATCTGAAGTCTGATTTACTGTAGACGCAGAACCTCAGCTTTTGACTCTACATCTGAATACGTTTGCATACACATTTTGTAGCTTGACAAAAGAAATAATAAAAAAAACAAAACTGTTGTAAACAAAATGAACAAAGACCTTAACATTTTGTATACCTATGTATTTATGTAAATGTTGTAGAAATGTATAAATATAATTTAATAATAATAATAATAATAATAATAATATATAAATGAGATGTATAAATGTTGATAGAAATATTTATAACCTTCATTTGAATTTATTTTTAAATTATAAATAAATGTATAAACAAATGTTGACAAAGTTACATACATTAGAAAATGTTAATATGAATATATAATCTTCCAAAAAAAACTTGTTAAAAGGCATCAAATATCTTTCAACAATTTGTATATTTATATTCATAAATATGAAGAAATATGAAGAAATAAATGTTTGTAAACAAAATTAGAAATATGAGAAAATGTTACTATAAATGTGAGATTCTATGTGACCCCACAAACATCCTGTGTCTAGGGACATTGTGTGCCTGTTTTGAATATAGTCTAGACTAAAGATATTACTTAATGATCATAAGACATGTTAATCTGATTGTTGCCAAATGAGGCTATTATGCTTGCTCAGCTTTGTACTTTCTAGACAGACACTCACTTCTGCAAAACACATTATATATATATATATGCATGTATCACCAGGTATAATAAAGTCGAGTCGAGAATGAACTGTACCATTGTGTCTGTCATTTTTGAGCTCCCAGGTATCGGTCTCCTCTGCTCGACAGCCCAACAGAACCAGAATTCGGATCTCGACGTTTACTAGAATATATATATTTACTCTAACAGTTTGGGGGCTCGTCCGCAAAAGGGGGGAATCTCCTAGTGAATCGGGAAAAGAAACGTCCCGAGATCGAGTGGGAAAGACGCGCCGGAGAATCAGGAGGACCTACGATAAAAAAGGGGTAAGTGTTTTGCATATTTCTCAAGGGAAATACAGCGCTTACCCCTGTAGGATCCTAGGGTAACCCCGTAAAAAGACGGGATGGTTAGAATCACTAGTCGCTAGTGGAATTAAGCTTTCCATTGTTGTTTCACTTCGGCCGGCAACAGTAGTTACTTGCTAACTATTAGCGTGGAGAGTGATTGGATATGCAGTACTGATCACACTGTATTTTTGATCACGGCAAGCGTATTAACATGTCGCAGGGAAAAAATTTATTGATATTCATGTTATAAATAAATACCTTGTTAAAAGGTATAATATACAGTTCCACATTTTTCATACTTATAAATATTCATAAATGTAAATATATAAATATATAGAAAGAGAAATGCTGATGAAGTAAATGGGATGAATATAAAAGACAAAATGTTAATATAAAAATATATAAATATATTTATTAATAAATACCTTGTTAAAAGGGATCAAATACAAATAGCATTCAAATAGCAATATAAATGTTGATAAAGAAAATGAGATGAATATAAGTGAGAAAATATTAATATAAATATTAGTGCTGTCAAAGTTAACGCGTTAATGCAAATTCATTTTAACGGCGCTAATTTTTTTAACACGCGATTAACGCAGCGTGCATTTTCTGTTTGAGCCGTGGCCTAACCCGTGGTTGGAGAAATGGATGGAGATGCTGAAAGTGTTGCCAACTTAGCGACTTTTCAAACCCCTTTAGCAATTTTTTTTTTCTTCCCCTCCCAAAAAGAGCGACCAATCTTTAGTTTTTGCCCAAACCTTATTTAGTTTCTGAGACTAGCCGGTACTGTACATCCCACAAGCGCGAGGTCTCTCTCTCTCTCTCTCTCTGCGTCTGCTCTGTTCAGCATGTAACTTTTTCTGTATTCAGAATTTGCTAAATGTATATAATGAGCGAGTACATCATGAATTCATCTTCCAAACCGCGTTTTTGTCTTATCCCGAATCACTACGGTACGCTTATAATAAGTGCTTATATTTGGACTATTGTAGCCTGTTCGGGTCGTCACCGCTGCGGAGTAACACATACCTGCGTGAATCGCCATAGACATAAACTTAGAGAAGTAGCTCCAGTTAGAATGTTCTTCCGCGGGATGCATGCAGTCCTGTTTATTAGAGATGCAACATGATATCGGTTTTAAAGCAGCACTGTGTAACTTTTGGCGCTCTAGCGGTTGCTAGAGCGCCAAAAGTTACACAGTGCTGCTTTAAAACCAATATCATGTTGCTTCTCTAATTTTACATGCAAGTATAGCCGAAATCACAGAACAGCTATTGTCTTTATCTTATGTTTAGGCTATTTGATTTTATTGAAAATACAGTATGTGGGCACAGAGAGGCAAACAAATGTAATAATAAATAATAACATTTTGCATGTTCAGAAGAAGTGAGCTGCCCTGTAGTGTGAAAATGTAAACAGGCTTGTCTAACTCAATTACTCAGTGGAAATAAAGAGAAGTAATGGGAACCTGGTATTTCTATGTTCCTTTTTCATGTGTAACAGACATGAACAAGTTCTTTTAAAAACATCTATGGCCTTTGAAACATGTCTAGTCTTCATATTCTGTTAACTATGGTTTCACTAATAATAAACACATATTGCATAAAGCATACATATTTGTCCATGCCCATGTCAATTAGAGTATTAAAAATTTGAAAAATATTAAAAGGTACAATTAGAACAGATAAAAATGTGCGATTAAATTGCGATTAATCGCGAGTTAACTCATGCCAGTCATGCGATTAATCGCAATTAAACATTTTAATCGATTGACAGCCCTAATAAATATATAAAGATTTATAAAAAATAAATAGCTTGTTAAAAGGTATCAGACACCTTTCGACAATTTGTCTACTTATAAATGCTCATAAATATAAATGTATAAATAAATAAAATACAATTGATAAATAATATCAGGTGAATATAAATGAGAAAAAGTTCATATAAATATATATTTCTTTTTCATGAACTATTTAAACTTAATCTTTTACAGCTTCATGAATAAATATTTCTAAATTATGTTTATATGTGTACATATATACACATACACAAAAAAAAAAGGTGAAAGATGAGGTAGAGATGACTGATGGGAAAAAAAAAAAAAAAAATCGGTGGGAAAAGTGAAGGCTGCGTTTACATTCTGAGAACACTACACAAACACTAGATGTCTTGTGTACCTGGATCGACTGCGGTCTTCACTGCGGTCGCGGCTTCTATCTCTCTCTCTCTCGCGCTCTTTGGTGCGCTCGCGGTCTCGATCTCTCTCTCTCTCCCTCTCGCGCTCCCGCTCCCTCTCTCGGTCGCGGTCCCGTCGTTCACGTTCCCTCTCACGCTCCTTGTCTCTCTCCTTGCGATCCCGCTCCAGCTCCTGCCTCTCCTTCTCTCTCTTCCCCTTTTCCTCTTCCAATTTCTGTGGGAAAACGGGAAGGGAAGTTTTCGGATTAGCGACTGCTTAAGCACAAGACAAAAGTACATGACACAACATCACTCTATGAGGAAGTGGTTTACAGTCCCTGCCATTCACATATGCACTCATATACAGGCACCAAAAGTCTGAGACCACTAGAGTATTTTAATGCAAAAAATGTTGAATTATATATTATATTATCAGCATAACAGGTCAAAATTTGAATTAAGAAATGAACATTTGGGAACGTCTCAATATGTGATATTTTAATGACAGCAGCACTACATGAAAAAACCTGATGATCATGTTCTCCAGGATGGTTTGAGATCAAGAAAGAGCATCTTCAGCTTCAATGGAAGCAAAACATCTACAAAGAGTCACATGATCAAATATCTATTTGATTAGTGACACAGAAAAAATGCAGAATTTTAAAAGTGAAGTTGGTCATTTGAAAATTTTAATTGAGTTTGCAAATCTGTTTGGTGGCGCTAGTGAAACAGAAATTACACGTTTCACTTTTAAAATGTTCTTCATGCACTTTGCAGCCTTTTTCTGCCACAGAAAAATAAATAAATATTTTTTTTAAAAATAAAAGGGTAATTGCAACTTTCTCACAATTCTGAGAAAAAAGTCTGAATTGTGAAATAAGTCGCAATTACCTTTATTATTTTTCAGTTTGTGGCAAAAAAAACCCTGAATTGCGGAATTAAAACTTATAATATAACCATGGAACTGAGAGAAGGTAAGGCAAAATCAGTTTATATCTTGCAATCTTATATCTTATAATTGTGAGAAAAAAGTCAGAATTTTCAGAAACTCAACTGAGGAAAAAAAAAAATTTAATATAAAAATAAAAGGTAATTTTTTTTCTCAAGTCAGAATTGCGAAATATAAACTTTGAATTGCAAGAAAGTCACAATTAAAGTCTGCTGAACCATTTCATAATTTTATTTTATAAACATGCAATCTTATCTCGCTATCTTACATGCATCTTATATAATTACAAGAAAAAAGTCTGAAATATAACTTTTGCAAATTGCAAGAAAAAAAATCTCCAGAATTCATTAAAAATATTTAATTCAATCTAATTTTAATACAAAATATGCTAAACTACTTGCATGAGAAATAAATACACACACACAAAAATATAGAAATATGCTGAATTATTTCATAAGTTTTTTTTTTTATTATTTCATAGGTTTGTGACTATTTTCCCCCTCACAATTCAGACATTTCTCTCCCGCTATCTTGTATATATCTAATATAAATGCAAGAAAAAAAAAATCTAGATTGAGATATAAACTCTGAATTGCAAGAAAAAATTGTTCGAACTGTGATCACCTTTTTATATATATATATATATATATATATATATATATTCCATGATGGAAACGGGCTTCCATACATGCATGTCATGACTTTGTTTTAAAGTGCCCCTATTATGGATTTTTAAAAAATTACCTTTCATGAAGTGTGTAACACAGCTCTAAGTGAATGAAAACATCCTGCAAAGTTTTAAATCTGAAAGTGCACCGTGTATAAAGTTATTGTCTCTCAAAAGAAAGAGTCGACCCTGAATCACTGAAACGAGTCGTTTTTAAAACGAATCCCAAGCTGTTTCATGTTGACATCAACATGAATCATTAGCATATTGCCCGCCCACTTGTTGGTCTTTTCCCATTGGTCTGAATGAAAATGCAAATTCATTCTTTGCCACTAGGTGCTGCTTTCGGAACTGTAAAAATAGCCGTTTCCCCAGTAACGCTGTATACAAAGCAGCACTGCGCTCACAAACGCTGCTTTATCAGGCAGTACAGGCATGATGAAATGGAAATGAAATCGACCAATCGGACCAATCACCGCAGATTAGCGTCACGCAAAGGAGGGGTTTGGAAAAATGAATCATTAAACGAATCGTTTGGGAGTCGTTGAGCAAGTAAGGTTAAAATAAATGCATTTAATAAGACAACGAACAAAGTGTTTTTTGATCTTGCATGCATATCAACCTGTTGTTGGGGACTCCCAAAACCAAAATATGAACCTTTCATAACCCATAATAGGGGCACTTTAAATTTTCCTAAAACGAATCAGATATTCAGTGTGGACTCTTTGACTTTTGAGTCACGCTGCATGATAACAGAGGACAGGATCTAGACGGAACAGCGTATAAATCAAGAAATTGTTTGGCAATTAATAAAAGGAAACCTGGAAACCACTTGAGATATTAATCTGACATTGCAAACAACTGAATAAGATCAGAAACAGTTGAGGGTGCTGTAATTTCCGTCTCATCACATGATCAACAGAAAGAGGCTTCAATCCTTGTGAAACTAGTTGTTTGTGCACTTACAGGTGTTGACTAGTGACTCACAGCGCTTCCGTGGCCCTACAAGCATTTATTGTTAGGCCTGGGAGGAAAAGCAGGTCAAAGGATTCACAAGGAAAAATAAAAATCAAACTATACTCTTTGCTTGCAACAATCTCACAAACAACTTCCAGACATTTTGAAAATGTTGTGACAGAAGCATTGCATACTGTATTTGTTAGATTTGCTTCTTTTTCTTTGCAGTTTCTTTGTGGTTTGGATAGAAAAGGCAACAAATGAAGGTGTAGAGACTGCTTACCCCACTGCAGATGACACGGGCCCTCAGAGGATCGGACTGAGCGATTATGAAATGCACTGGAGAGCAGCACGACACCCACGGCTTTAGTCTCATTTCAACAGCTCTCGAGACGCAGTTTGCCAAAATATCCGTCTAAAGCGATGTCTATCAACTGAATTCATTATAAATATATGTAAAAGTCTAAATTTAATACAAAATTATTTCGTAACGGCTGAACCGTGGGTGTTATGCAACTGTGAGCAGGAAAGAAGGAAGGAAAGAAACAGGAAAATAAAACAAACTGTGCATACAGGCTGAAAATAATTACATAAACGCATGTCATTTATAAGTGACGCTGCTTTTACTTAACGTTTCTACTGGTGAATTTGACAGGATAGTTGGGCAGAATAGTTTAGTAGGCTGCACAAGTCTATAGATCAGCAAAATGAATAACACTTTACATCAAGTCTTCATTGTAGTAATAACTACTGCACATTTAAAAGTATTGTTATGTGAATACAACGGCAGATAATAGACGAAATTTTTTTTTTATAAAACTGAAATGTTGCTTGGAAACTAAATGGAAAAAATAAGTTGAAGTACAATTACTAAAACTAAAAGCAAAAATAAAGCTAAACAGAATATAAAGATTACAAATGAGCAAAGTACATTAAGAAATTTACTAATACTAAAATAAAATAAAAAAACTCAAAACTCACAAAAATAAAATCTAATTCAAATTATTAAAAAAAAATACTTAGTATATAAATAACACTGTTGTAGACCCAGAGCTTGACCCACTGCATCTGAATGATTTGGCATATACATTTTGTAGCTCTACAAATAAATAAATACATATTAAAAAATAAAATAACATTTTTTTAAAATGCTGTGAAATATTTAAAAAATTTATATGCCCTTGCGAGGGTTATGTAGCTGGTTACTAATGGTCCAAGTAATTGAAATAAAATAAAATAAAATACAGACAGCAGATAAAAAAAAAAAATTCAAAAAAGTTTGAAAAAGTTATAAAGTTGAAATTATAAAATTCCTCAAAATAAAAAAAATAAAAAAAATTCAAAAACAAATTCATGCCAAATAAATACCTAATAAAAATGACAAAAGCACAAAATTACTAAAGCTCAAACTAAAATTAAAACTGAAACTCAAATTAAAAAAAAAAAATTAAAAAAATTAAAATTAAAAAAACTAATTTAAATACTATAATAGTATATAAAAATACTAAGATAACACTGTTGTAGTCCAACAATTTCAGTTTGATCCACTACACATGAATACTTTGGCATATATATTTAAAAAAAATATATACCATAAATATATTCTTATATATTATTATATACAGTATTTTTAAAATTGTGTGTAAAATTACTTTTCAATATTTTTTTTTTAATTAGTATTTTTAAATTATATATATATTTTTTTAATGATGCTACGCACTTACTAAGGGGATTCTGGTCTATTCTGATCTGTAGATGTGCGACTTTTTGCCATAATGTAATTGTAATCGCCCAGAAAAGTAATCTCTCCTCAAGTTGTATGATTTGAGAAATCATTTGTGCCTGTGACATGTCAAAGTTTAAAACTTAGACTGACTTTATTAATTAACTATTAGCCTTTATTTTCTGTTTTGTAGTAATTCTGTGTGATTTTAGCCATATGAAATGTTAAAACAAAAGAATACTATAAAAAGATGACATTCAGTGAGCACACGCGCACACACACACACACACACACACACAAAGAAACACAAACTGAAAAGAAAAGAGTGTAAGCAAGCAGGGATGAAGAGAGGTGCTGGCAGAGTCGATCACAAAGCAAATTCATACCTGTAAAATCTTCAGAAAGTCCGCGTGCTGTGGAAGGGCGCCCCCTACTTTCACAAGAGCCGAATGGGCCAATTCACTGTTATTCAAGTCAGCAGTATTTATTATAGCACCAACATCACTTTACTAACAGACCCACACAGGTTCACTGGCCGCCCATGTCTCAGACCCCGAAAATGTGCCGTTAAGCAGTTTATCCCTTTTATAAACACTGTAGAGTTGATCTAACACCCCCATAAGGATTTTAATGTTAAAACCACCCGAATGAGCTTAATTTTAGAGCAAATCGGTGCAGTTGCCCCTGTGCGAGTCTTCCAGCAGGGGGCGCCCAGTACAAGTAGAGAAAAATGGAAAGCTCATACTTACATCCTATCCTTGCAACTTTTTCCAAAGCTGAGAGATTCATCTTGGTTTAGTCACCATATGATCTCTATCATAATGGTGGGGTTTAATGAATAGATTAGCTTTTAGGGAAGTGCACAGAACGTCCATGCATTGTATGTGTGACTACATTTCCCACCCTTAACATGGAAGCCACGCTACAGTTTACACAAGCCAGTCATAAAAACGCTCTGGACCTAAATGAGGCCTAGTCTTAAACTAATGTCTGTGCTATATAATCATATTTAAAACTTAAATGTCATACGTTTTGCTGTGCTAAATGGAAATTACAGGCTAAATAGCATCTACTCATGCTGGTATGTTGTCAAACTAAACTAGGTGTAAGAGGCTGTTGTGCTCTACCTGTAATATGAAGTAAATCAGCAAGTATTTTACCTTATGGGTATCGCGGAATTTGTTGATCTCCCTGGAAATCAGATCTCTTTTGTCATCTTCCATTTCCATGGCACTGATGTCATCCTAAACAAATGCAGAACACAATTAAAACGTGTGTGCGCGCACGTGCATGTATATATACTGTGTGTGTGTGTAATATATATATATATATATACAGTACAGGTCAAAAGTTTGGAAACATTACTATTTGTAATGTTTTTGAAAGAAGTCTCTTCTGCTCATCAAGCCTGCATTTATTTGATCAAAAATACAGAAGAAAAACAGTAATCTTGCAAAATGTTATTACAATATAACATAATGGTTTCTGTTTTAATATACTTTAAAATATAATTTATTTCTGTGATTCAAAGCTGAATTTCCATCAGCCATTACTCCAGTCTAAAGTGTCACATGATCCTTCAGAAATCATTCTAATATGCTGATTTATTATTAGAATTATCAATGTTGGAAACAGTTGTGCTGCCAAATATTTTTTTTGGAAACTGCGATACTTTTTTCAGGATTCTTTGATGAATAAAAGATTAAAAGAACAGCATTTATTCAAAATAGAAATCTTTTCTAACAATATAAATCTTTGCTATCACTTCTTATCAATTTAACACATCTTTGCTGAATAAAAGTTTTAATTTCTTTCAATAAAAAAAAAAAATAAATTAATGACCCCAACCTTTTGAACAGTAGTGTATATTGGTAGAAAAGATTTCTGTTTTAAATAAATGCCCTTCTTTTTAACTTTTTATTCATCAAAGAATCCTGAAAAAAATATCACAGGTTCCAAAAAAATATTAAGCAGCTCAACAGTTTCCAGCACTGATAATAAATCAGCATATTAGAATGATTTCTGAAGGATCATGTGACACTTTAGACTGGAGTAATGGCTGATGGAAATTCAGCTTTGAATCACAGAAATAAATTATATTTTAAAGTATATTAAAACAGAAACCATTATGTTATATTGTAATAACATTTTGCAAGATTACTGTTTTTCTTCTGTATTTTTGATCAAATAAATGCAGGCTTGATGAGCAGAAGAGACTTCTTTCAAAAACATTACAAATAGTAATGTTTCCAAACTTTTGACCTGTACTGTATATATCACACACACACACACTGTTCAAAAGTATTAGATCAGTAAGACTTGTAATGTTTTTTAAAGAAGTCTCTTATGCTCATCAAGGCTGCATTTACTTGATCAAAAATACAGAGGGGAAAAAAAACACAAACAAAAAAAACAGTAATCTTGCAAAATGTTATTACAATATAAAATAACGGTTTCTATTTTAATATACTTTAAAGTATAATTTATTTCTGTGATGCAAAGCTGAATTTCCATCAGCCATTACTCCAGTCTAAAGTGTCACATGATCCTTCAGAAATCATTCTAATATGCTGATTTATTATCAGTGCTGGAAACTGTTGTGCTGCTTAATATTTTTTGGAACCTGTGATACCTTTTTCAGGATTCTTTGATGAATAAAATGTTAAAAAGAAGAGCATTTATTTATAATAGAAATCTTTCTAACAATACACCGTTCAAAAGTTTGGGGTCAGTAAATTTTTATTCTTTCTTTTTTGAAAGAAATTAAACCTTTTATTCAGCAAGGATGTGTTAAATTGATAAGAAGTGATAGCAAAGATTTATAATGTTAGAAAAGATTTATATTTTGAATAAATGCTGTTCTTTTTAACTTTTTATTCAAAGAATCCTGAAAAAAAAGTATCGCCGTTTCCAAAAAAATATTTGGCAGCATAAATGTTGCCAACATTGATAATTCTAATAATAAATCAGCATATTAGAATGAATTCTGAAGGATCATGTGACACTTTAGACTGGAGTAATGGCTGATGGAAATTCAGATTTCCATCACAGAAATAAATTATACTTTAAAGTATATTAAAATAAAAACCATATATAAAAAATATATAAAATTAAAAAAAAATACAAATATTGATACATATTCAAAAGTCTACAAAAATTACAAACATACATTCACATACATAAAGCAATAGAAAACAAAAATGCCATTACATTTTTATATTAAATAATATACACACACAAAAGAAAATACATAAATAATACTAAAATAACACTGTAGATCAAGATCACTTTTTGACACACTAGATCTGAATAATTTGGCATATACACATAATTGTGTAATAATATTTTATAAATTACATATGTATAAAAGAAAAAAATTAAAACAAATATTTACACACAAAACATTGAAACATTAAAGCACGGAAAGCAAAGATAAACTAAAGCCAACCTCGTCCTTCTTTTCTCTCTTCTTTTTGCGGCGACTCGACTCGTCGTCCTGTGATGGAGCATTGAGCTCGTTTGAATACTCCCGGATCAGGCCGTCAATGGCACCTTTGACAATTTGGTCCCGCTTCTTAGTTTCTTCATCCAGAACCTCCTCTTCCTCTTCACCTGCACCATCTTCTGCCTTGCCATTCTGCCAGACACACAGATTTAAACTCAGTATCTTTTTATTGGAAAAAACACCTGAGATTATCGCAAAATCAGAAGTCAAAAATACCACTGAAATTTTTTATAATATTTTTCTTCATAAGTAAACATATTTTAGCATTCACCTGACATCAAACTGTTATTATACTTACTCCATTTTCACTGGTGCTCTTCTTCTTTGCTTTCCACTCATCCAGCTGTGATTTGGTTTTGGCGTCGACTTTGACCAGAAGTTTCTTTTCTCCAACCTGCAGCTCATGTAGCAGCCGTAGAGCTCGTAGAGTAGATTCAGGCTCTTTGTACTCACAGAAACCAAACGCTGAAAGCAAAGAACAAAAATGATGTCTGTAAGGAGCCAGTCTAGCATATTCACAACATTCAGAAACAATGCAACTAGGGCTGTGCAATTTTCGAAAAAAAATGATATTTTCTTTTTCTGCAATATAGATTGAAAAAATACATGGATTTCCACCAGATCACTTGAACAGCTATATTTAGAAAGAATGAATCGTTCTAGAGTTAGTGGGTGATTTTGTTGGGGAGTGCATCAACATAGAAAATAAAAATAAACTTTTAAAAAAATGCTTTACTGTAAGACATTTTTTTGAGTGTGAAATCCTTTTAGGGCTGCAGGATTTGGGAAATACTTGATAAATTTGGGTGTTCATATTTGGGTTTACCTTTACAAGAACCAACTCAAGCCTCTTTCAGCAACCATTTCAGAGTTTAAAAAAATATTTCCACTTAAGTTTTCATAAGCCTCATTCTCGCTCTTTTTGACCACTTCAATACGACTGTAAAATAATAATAACTGTCATGATTTTATTTTGACTGTTGATTTTAATACTGAGATTGTGATATTATAAAAATATTAGACAAAATAAGAAACATTGTCATAATACCATACAATAAATACCGTAAAATTAATTTTAAAAAAGTAATAAAAATAATTTACTGTAAAATTACAACATTAATATTTATGCCTTAATTTCTTCATTTTCAAACAGTAAACATCAAGCTTTTATTTTGATGGGTTGCAGGCAAATAAAAAAAAAAATGTTCATTTAAAAATGTGTTCATTTACATGCAAGCAACTCATGACATCAGTGTCTTAAAACAACTCAGAATGTAAATGAACGAAGCCGTTCTCAGACACTGAAACCCTGAATCATGAACTACTAGTGTGCAAATACCATGCTTGAGACTGGCAACGCATTTGTTTAATTCAATCGCAGCCTGCGTGATTTGACACGACTGCGATATTGATTTTACGTGAAACTAACTGGGCTCAAAAGAAATGAGTTTAGGTGTTAAAAAATGTTTACCTTGGAGTTTCCCTGAGGCGCCTTGAACTCGTTTCCAGCTCAATACCAAACCACATTTCTGAAAAACAAGTGGTCATCATTAATATCAGTCCAACTAACACTAAACATGAAATGTTACCAAGAACTAGTTCACTTTAGATTAAAACTCAAACTATTGTCAAGTGAAGCTTTTTTCATCTCTTATGCAAAGATCTCCACATTGCTGAATGCATAAAAAAACGCACAAGTCTGAACTGTGATTATTACTGGTTGAGGTTTAAGACTGGAGTGACTGGATCTGATGTGATACTCACAGCCAGCAGCTGTCTGATGAGCATGTCAGACGCTTTCTCAGAGATGTTGCCCACAAACACGGTGGTCGTGGGGCCACTGCTGTCATTGTCTTTTGCCTGAGCAGCACTTTCTTTCCTGGGAGCAGCAACTTTACTAACCACAGGCATCGCTGTGGGCACGAGAACCTGATACAACACAATCACAATTATTATTTAGCCATGTGACAAAAAAAATGTGATAATGACTGATAGAAAAACGGGATATAGTTTCTCTACGAAATTCAGTTCATTACTCACGCATGGAAGCATCTCCATGGCATATTTTGTGAATTAAAATGCTTTTATACAATGTTTTTTTTGTATGGCTGCTTATAAATTGTAAAATATCATTCTTGTGTACATTTGTTGAAAAAGTGGAAAACATGCCTTGTTTTAACTTGATTACTACTTAGTTCTACAGTATTAGAACTAAGTTCAACCTGCCACAGGCACATTCGACACAGTTTTACTCTGCTGTTATTGAGTCGGTTCTGTGCTCCTCTATAACTGTCTGGTTTGGGTCAGCCAGCAAATCAGATATAAGAAGACTGCAGTGGACTGTTAGGACAGCAGAAAGGATCATTGGTGTGCACCTGCCCAGCCTTCAGGACTTGTACTACTCCAGAGTGAAGAAACGGGCAGGTAACATCATCACAGACCCCTCTCACCCTGGACACAACCTGTTTGCACTTCTCCCCTCAGGCAGACGCTACAGATCTCTGTGCACTAGAACATCTAGGCATAAAAACAGTTTTTTTCCCCCATGCCATCTCCAGCCTAAACAGCTAACACAGGAATTATTACCTGTGTTCTGTAATTCATGCCTGTAATTCATTCTCCATCTCTAATTATTGCCTCTCTCTCAAGTTCTATGTAAATACATATGCATATTTTCTATACAGCTGTATATATAGAGAAAATAATGCACAAATCTGTACATAAATCTTCTGTTCCAGATTCATACACATTATTATTATTGTTAAGTCTTATTTAAATGTTTCTGTTCTCATGTCAGATATGTATGTATGCGTGTATGTACCAAGAGCTTCTTAAAAACCACAACAAATTCCTCGTGTGTTTGCGCACACTTGGCGAATAAAGCTGATTCTGAGTATTAAACAGTCTGAATTTACTTCACATCACTGAAACCTGAGCAAATACATAACTAGAGATGGATACTTCAAAAACAAAGTAAAACACTAAGGCTGGGTATTGACAGATTTCACAAACCGATTTGATTTTCATTCACAAGCTCTTGATTCAATATCAAATAACTTGGATATATAATGTTAAAATTAACAACAGAGTACTAAATGCAATATTCAAAATTTAATTTAACAATAATGATAAAATATTAATTTATACAACTATATCAATTTTGTAATGATATAATTATGAAGTGTGTCAAAACTGTATTTATTCTTCAAATTTAATGAGACAATTGACAGAATTTGAAAGCTGAGACATTTTCATATCGAAAGTAACAAAGCCCAAAGATTATTGCAATTTTCATATTGGAGGCGTGCTTCAAATAATGTTCAATGACGTTTTATTCACGCGTCAACTCAAAACAGCAGACTTGGGATTCTTTAGATTTAAGAATCGATATTGGTTCTTCAGAATGAACATTGGTTAAAATTGGGTAATCAATATTTTTAACTCAGCCCTATAAAGAATAATACTTTCATAATGGAAAACGCTTCTTTATATACATTTAGACTGGAACTGTCTAAACTAATACAAAGTAATTACATTTTTCTATAATTAAATAACTTTACCGCAGGGCCTGGAGTCATTATACCCATGTGGACAGGTATCATTGGGGTTCCTAGAAGGGAGAAAAAAAAACAACAACATCAGAAAATATTCACCCTAATTTGAATCTGTCATGCAAGTCACATTTTATAGTAACGCAAATTATTTAGGCCTATGTTACTATGTTACGCAATGCGTAACAGTCCATAACCTATCCTGAAAATATTACATTCTCAAATAGGGCTCAAAATACCTTTGGGCTGGTTTCGAATTAATTAACACTTACTCTTGCTGCATGACAACAAACCTATTAGTTAAACTTTCTACACTCAAAGCAAGCAAAACCATGCCGTTATAATAGACAAAGTTGTCACAGTTGACATTTTTATAAAAGCTCACTGAATGCTCTGGACTTCAATGAATGCTGCAATTATAATCAACATGTATGCATTTGGCTGACACATTTATCCAAAGCAACATAAAGGTATATATCTTGCCAGTATGTGTTCCATTTATGGGGAAGTCGTGGCCTAATGGTTAGAGAGTCGGACTCGTAACCCAAAGGTTGCGGGTTCGAGTCTCAGGTCCGGCAGGAATTGTAGGTGCAGCGCTCTCTCTACCCTCAATACCATGACTGAGGTGCCCTTAAGCAAGGCACCAAACTCCCAACTGCTCCCTGGGCACCACAGCATAAATGGCTGCCCACTGTTCTGGGTGTGTGTGTGTTCACTGCTGTGTGTGTGCACTTTGGATGGGTTAAATGCAGAGCACAAATTCCGAGTATGGGTAACCATACTTGGCCACATGTCACGTCACTTTCACTTTCATTTAAATCAAATCCATGATCTCGCTGTTGCTAACTCTATGAACTAAATGTTGAGCCACATGAACACTAATATGCCTACACAAGGTCTGATATATCTAATTTATCTTGATTACCGGGAGGCATCGACGGTGGAAACCCAGCAAACTGTGGTGGAGGGATTCCTGGCGGCATCGTTGGGATGCCTATTTGTGGCCGGTTGAGATGAGGAGGGAAAGACATCTTGGGCAGAACACCCACCTTAAACAGAAGACAAACACGTCATTAACAACTTTAAATAACGGGGATTTTTAAAATGTTTAGGGTGCTACAATACACTCACTGCTCCGCTTACACAATCAAGATCTTCTCTTAAGTTCCCCTGCAATTCCCCTCATAGTTTATAGTAAGTACCTATAGTACTATTACTTGAGCCTATGTCAAAAGCTGTTAAATTTTGTTAAATGCACTTAATTTATAGCACATAATCACCTAAAATAAATAAAACAAGCACCAAATCAGAAAATCTTGACAGACAAATCAGCTGATTTCCCGTGAAATCAACAGACAGCTTTCAAATCAGTTTAAATGTTTGAAATAAAGCTTAAATTATGCTAAAAGACATGAAATTACCTATATTTTAATCAACTGTCCTCTAAATAAGCAACAATAAACAAACATAAAACTGAAACTACCGAAATCAACTTGAAATGCTGTAAGGACTGAAAATCAACCTGAACTGAGCTTGAAGGGCTGAAATCAATCTGAGATTGACTGAACGTGCTGAAACCAGATGAAAGGTCTTAAAACAATTTAAAGGCCGATTTCACGTTTGTGTAACGTCTCACAATGTGACTAACCACTGACGTTAGCTAACCAAATAAACAGGTGTTTGATAACTAACGCGCTTAGGCGCGGAAATTGTGTTGCTTCCGTGAAATGTAACAGTTAGTAATTTTAAACCCATAAATCAGACCGGTTTGTCAGAAAATACCAGTGGGAATCATTTCAGTCAGACCGGTTAACTGCTAGCCGCGAGCTAACGGTCACAAAAAGCCTTTATTCTGACCTCTCTCAACGGATTAACGCGTTTTATCAAAATCCTGTACGAGACACTGAAAATACGAACTCAAAACGATTACTAAAACTTTATTAAATAATACTCACACAAAACAAATCGATATCAACTCGCTTCTCGCACGGAAAGTTCACCGGATCCGTAGTAGAAGCAACGAGCAATTGAACCTACCGTTTCCGGTGAAATGGAATTCTGGGAAAATAACGGGCAAGCTAAAAGACCTCTGATTTAAAAAATAAAAAATAAAAATAAAAAACTGAATAAAATAAACAAATAACAAATTAAATGCAAATATACAATACGTTTGATCTTAGAATTTCTTGGTGTGGGATATGATACCATGATCTTTTTCGTTGATTTTCAGCACATTTCATTTCACCGTTATTATCAACATATAGAACTACATTCAGCATGTACTTCATAAAAGTCTGCAAAACATTTGCACATTTATCGCAGTTATGTAGTTTCTCTCCTTTTAATTGTAGTAATTTGACTATAAATAGTTTTTCTATTATTGTTCTACTGTTCTTTGCCTATTATTGCTAACCACATTCCCCATTGATTCTAAGTAAAACATGAACTCAGAATGTCCCACAGCAGAATTATTCATTAACTTCCAAGATTTTATATTTGTATTTGATTAAATGTGCATGAAATATGAACAGAACCAAGAAAATATTCGAATTCAATTTATCTCTGATTTAATTAATTTAATTTAATTTATCAATTAATCTCACAAAACGGTCAATAAATTTCCACAGTGAATTTTCTCCAAAAAACGAAACAAAAATTAAACGCATTTTTAGAGACATTAAGAATAAATTTCTTGTTGTTTTTGGCGTGAAATTTAACCAAAACATTTCTTCATATTCGCCCTTCTACGCCGCAAACTACATTTGAGTGACAGGTGACGTCAGCGAAGGCGGGATTTTCATGGAAAGTGCTGGAAAGCGACAAAGCCCCGCTAGTTCCAACGCCTGGTGTTCTTCCGATGCAAAACGTAGTGCAGTCGATTATGCTTTGTTATGTGCATTTTTCTCATTGCATTCTCTGACTATATGACTATTTCATGTTTTAATGACAAAAATTATTTTGACAAAGTGAAAATTGAATAAAGCGTTTCCTATCAGCGAAGCACACATTTTGCGCGCATCTTTCCAAACGTTACCTGTTTTTATAACTGTTCGGTGCTCTGTCTAACACTCTAGTATTTATGAAATATCACAGAGTTTAATCTAGTTACTAAGAGTCAAGCAAGCATGCTTTTGGTTTATTTATAATAATTTGCAAGGAATTTGTTAGGTTTTAATACGAAACTGAATTGTTTTAATAAAAAAAATAACATATTTTGGGTACTTTCTTGCAGGAAAATTTATTACGAATCTCAAAAAAACTGACTCTAGACGTATTTTAAGTTCTAAAATTGGTTGTTATTGTTTTATTGTATTTTTTAAGCGTTTCTTAAGAAATGCATTACTATATTATTTCCGTTATTTACACGTTATTTATATATGATGCAGCTAGTAAAATACTGAATATGTGGCTGGGAATAAATGCGATTTACACAAATAAAACAGTATAGTATATCTTTGTTGATGGTATACAAGCGCCTCAGAGTGAGTCAGCGCGGAGGGATACAGCCGCACATTCAAAGGCGGAGTATAAAGAAAAGAGCCGCGCACGCGGGGTTCTCTCCTCTCTGCTTCCCTGAGTATCAGTGTAGGGGAGATCAGCTGTTTCTGTGGCGATTAAACCATCAAAAACCAACGAAACTAACCAAGGTAAACCAGCGATCTTCATCTAAAATGATTCCATATAGTTTCGGGAATTAATCTAGACGTTGTTTAAACTCGGAAATCATTATTTCATTCGCTATTTGACCGGCATTGTAACGTAATGATGCGGATACCGGTTAAGAGTCACTTGTCTCCGATCGACGGACTCGGTCATCTTTCATAGGACTTATTTCTTTTTTTTTAATTTAGCAGTAAATCGTACATTAATGCAAGATGTAATGTTTGTTTTTATTGCTATTTAATGAGCAGGTGCAGTGGTTTACAGTGCTATATAACTGATGTTTGTGTAGTTACTGATTATTAAGGCTCTTTCTCTAAATTCTTACTATTTCATCTGTATGTATTTACATTGACACTACCAAGAGTCGCAGGTGACCGGAATGGGTGGCTGGTGTATTAAAAGCAATCATATCTTTTTAATGAAAGTTCTTGTATTGGCGTTTAAAGTTATTTAAAAGTGTAATGAAAATTGTATTTATTCTGTTGAATTTAAAAAAGCAATATACATTTAAATTGGTTTAATTTCAAGGATTGCAGCACTAAAACACGTGTTGAGCTCATTGTCCTTCTGCGCCATGTTCTTCCGCATCCGGGCCTCTCATGCGCCGGTTTTTCTTGTGTAACTGTAGAAGTGATAATAGCTTTCATTTTCATTTAACCCTTTGGTTGTGCAATTTAGACATTTATGAATAAAAAAAGAAATCAGTAATAGTGTGCACTTATGTTACATTGTATATTTTGTAGGTGTATTAAAGCATGTTGACACACGTAATAAAGATCTGAATTTATTTTCTCAAGATGCCTGAAGAAATGCGCCAAGAGGAGGAGGCCGAGACCTTTGCCTTCCAGGCAGAGATCGCCCAGCTGATGTCTCTCATTATCAACACCTTCTACTCCAACAAAGAGATCTTCCTCAGGGAGCTCATCTCCAATGCCTCTGACGTAAGACCCACGATAGATTTTTTTTTTTTTTTTTTAAGCATAAACTATATGGCAAGCTCTAGCAATAAAACCATATAACCTATTTTTCCCCACTCAACAGGCTCTTGACAAAATCAGATATGAGAGCTTGACAGATCCCACCAAATTGGACGGCGGCAAAGACCTGAAGATTGACATTACTCCCAACGTTCATGAACGCACTCTTACCATTGTTGACACCGGTATTGGAATGACCAAAGCCGATCTCATCAACAACTTGGGTACCATCGCCAAGTCTGGGACAAAGGCCTTCATGGAGGCTCTGCAGGTGATTTGTCTGCCAATGTTGGTGTGTTTATCAACATGTCTCCACTGAATTTAGTCTCTAATGTTTCCTATTCATTTCTTCAGGCTGGTGCAGATATCTCCATGATCGGGCAGTTTGGTGTGGGCTTCTACTCTGCCTACCTGGTGGCTGAAAAAGTCACGGTCATCACTAAAAACAATGATGACGAGCAGTACGCCTGGGAGTCGTCCGCTGGTGGCTCTTTCACAGTCAAGGTGGACCATGGTACGTTAAAAACTTGTCTTTGATGGCATAAGTGCAATATTAAGGGTGACTGTGATGTTAACGCACCTGTCGATCTCCAGGTGAGCCCATTGGCCGTGGAACCAAAGTCATTCTTCACCTGAAAGAAGATCAGACAGAGTACATCGAGGAGAAGAGAGTGAAGGAAGTGGTCAAGAAACACTCGCAGTTCATCGGATACCCAATCACTCTCTTCGTATGTGGGATTCGGTTTAATTAATGAAGTTGAATTATTCTGATAAAATTGCTCTGGTAGTTGAGTAATAGCAGAATACCAATTTCCACGCAGGTGGAGAAGGAACGTGACAAGGAGATCAGCGACGACGAGGCAGAGGAGGAGAAGCCTGAGAAAGAGGAGAAGGAGGAAGGTGAGGACAAACCCAAGATCGAAGATGTCGGCTCAGATGATGAAGAGGACTCCAAAGACAAGGACAAGAAGAAAACGAAGAAGATCAAGGAGAAGTACATTGACCAGGAGGAGCTGAACAAAACCAAACCCATCTGGACCCGCAACCCTGACGACATCTCCAACGAAGAGTACGGAGAGTTTTACAAGAGCCTGACCAACGACTGGGAAGATCACCTGGCTGTCAAGGTAACACAATGGATTCTGCAGACAGTATTCAAATTTGTATGTTTGAGAATTGATGAAATACTCACGTTTGTGTACTGTCTTGCAGCATTTCTCTGTGGAGGGTCAGCTGGAGTTCCGCGCTCTTCTCTTCATTCCTCGCCGTGCCCCCTTCGACCTCTTCGAGAACAAGAAAAAGAAGAATAACATCAAGTTGTACGTCAGAAGGGTCTTCATCATGGACAGCTGTGAGGAGCTCATCCCAGAGTATTTGAGTAAGTAGCTTTGCATTTATATGGAGAATTCACCCTAAAACGAAAATTTCCGTTTGCTCGCCCTCAAGACTTTGGTTCATCTTCCAAACACAAAATATCTTTTAATGAAATTTGAGAGGTTTTGCCATTGAAAGTCCAGGTAACTAAAATGTGAAGATCCAAAAAGCTCAAATTAAATCCAAATAAAGTGATCATATTTCCTCAAGACTTTGATTAAACCGATCAATTCATATGGATACATTTTATGATGCCTTTTTGGTTACCTGGACTTTAAATGAACAGAAACCTCTCCGGTTCCAATAAGTCTTAACCACAGTTTCAAAGTCTTAAGAATTTGGAACGACATGAGGATGAATACATGGCATAATTTATTTTTGTGTGAACTGTCCCTTAAATTTAACATGAAATTGCCCATTGGCTTTTTGATTTCTGCTGATGTAATCAAGTATGAGTAAAGTTGTCAAATAATAGCCTATTAATCGTCCAATCCAATCTTGTTAAATTTTTTTTAAAGTCTTGGCCCACATTATTTTCTGCTGATGACTTTTTTTTTTTTTTTTGCACGATTACAAAAGTTGTTGCTGCTAAACATCGTGGGTCTTTATGATTTGAAGGTTTCAAATGGTCTCACTAACAGCCAATAATTATCCCTCCAGACTTCATCCGTGGTGTTGTAGACTCTGAAGATCTGCCCCTCAACATCTCCAGAGAGATGCTGCAACAGAGCAAGATTCTCAAGGTCATCCGCAAGAACATGGTCAAGAAGTGCCTGGAGCTGTTTGCTGAGCTGGCTGAAGACAAGGAGAACTACAAGAAGTTCTACGACGCCTTCTCCAAGAATCTGAAAGTAAGAATCCTGGACTTTGATCCTGTTACTTTCTCACTAAAAATGTGATTGAAAGTGGTATTAACATGTTTGTTGTGAATTCCAGCTGGGCATCCACGAGGACTCTCAGAACCGCAAGAAGCTGTCAGAACTGTTGCGTTATCAGAGCTCGCAGTCTGGCGACGAGATGACCTCCCTCACAGAATACGTCAGCCGTATGAAGGAAAACCAGAAGTCCATCTACTACATCACTGGTAAGCATCACCCAGCTTTTAAAGGTGCCATAGAATGGAAAACTGTCTTTACCTTGGCATAGTTGAATAATAAGAGTTCTGTACATGGAAATGACATACCGTGAGCCTCAAACACCATAGTTTCCTCCTTATGTAAATCTCGTGAATAAAAAAAGACCACTGAAAAAATCAGAACATAACACCGACTGTTACGTAACAGTCGGGATCACTAATAGTTACGCCCCCGACATTTGCATATACCTGCCCATGTTCTAGGCCAGCCACCAGCTGTGAAGAAACAAGCGAGGACGACAGCGAAAATGGCAGATCATGGAAATAAATTAGGGATGCACGATATTTATCAGACAGATAAATTATCGACCGATATGGGTGAAAAATGATGTCATTTTTATTGCTCCGATAAATAAATGAAATCCGATAACTAGATCCGATAAAGTACGCTTGCTGGTAAATCAATCAATCAGTCTGATTTATCTGAGACTCATCCTCTTTCCGAGTGCAAGTGATTTCAGCTTTAAACTGCAGTGACTCTCAGCTTGAGTCACGCTCATTACGTCATCATTTGTGAACATGTCTTCGCCGGTCTGGAAGTTTTTCTCGGTGGCAGAGGAGGACAATGCCATTGCTATTTGCAACTCATGTTCAGCAAGGATTCCCGAGAGCAGGAAAAAAGGCGAGGGTTGTGACGGTGAGAAAATTTTCCCACCGGTTAATCGACGTGTGACAACACCAGTAATACCGGTATCACCATGGTGGGGGGTCGTTTGAGTTTTCCCTCTTTTCCTTACTTTCCTTCGGTTTTAAATAGCTTGAAAGCTCTGTGCACGTTTTACTTTCGCTTTCAAATTAGCGGCAATTCAGCATCAAGCAGTTGTTTGTTTTTAGTTCGCTTGAGTTTTCCCTCTTTCCCTCTGCTTTTAAATAGCTTGTAAAAGCACCGTCCGCATTTTACTTTCAGTTTTAAATTTGCGGCAATTCGGCATCAATTGCTTGAATTCAATTCAAGAAACAACAAAATATAGCTAGAACATATAGCTAACTTTTATTAACAAAACGAATAAAAATACATCATGCTATATGTCTAATATAAAATAACAAATAACTTACAAATTTTAAATAGGTAGGCCTAACCTATACAAAACTGAAAGACTGAGGAACAAATAATTATAAAACCTAGAACGTTTATTAGCGATTAAGAAAGTTTGGAGGCACGGACTGCATACACCTTGATGTAAAATAATGGGAAAAATATCACAGTTTAAATAAAATAAAAATCAGAAAATACTGTGGAACCAAATAAATTGTGGTGCCTAATACAAAAAATAAAAACATTTGAAGAGTCAGGACTGATGTTTGCTATTATAGTTAGGCCAGAGCTACTAAAATATCAGTTTCATCAGTACATCTTGGATTTGTATTCTCCTGGGTGCACAAACTGCAGATTATATGAAAATTATAATATAAAAATATGAACTTATTATATCGTATCATTAATGAAGGACTTAATTATCGTTATCGGTATCGTTAAAATTTTTCATATCGCGGCATCCCTAAAATAAATGTTATGTCCTAGGCTGTGCAGGGATGAAGCAGGGATGGGTTGGTGTCTGGTATTCAGAAAGGCACGGAAAGCAAATAACGAGATTTTTCTAATAAAATAACGCAAGCCACTAAAGGGACATGGTTAGCTCATTGCTAGCTGTAGCCGGTTACATTACAGTACATAAGATTTCACTTACCACATAAACAGAGTAAGGAGAGATGACTGATAGGATGATGGGCGAATGATTTACAGATCTTGAGCACCACTGACAAGCAGCTGATCTTGTAAAATGTGTGGTAACAGTTAAGTACTGCCGTTCCATAGAATAAACAGTAGGTGCAATCGCAAATCTCGAAAGTGAAAGTAAAACACAATCGTGCATTTGAAAACAGTTTCAATGCCCAGCGTATTAATAGCGGCTCCCTGATGCCCACATTTTATTTACAGTATAATTACCCAACGATATAACTGCGCGATAAAGTATTGAAATATATTTTCACTTTCCTTCCTGTGAGCTACTGAAATGAGCCGCACTGTGAAACAGCCAATCAGAGCAGAGCTCAACATTAATATTCATGACCCTTCCACATAAGCCAATAACAGACCGTTTCATTCTGGGGAGAAATCCTAGGGTTGTAAATGGACAGGTAAAACTGTTTCTGGAGGGGTTTTTTTTTTTTTTTTGCCCTTACCTAAGCCACATACCTTGTATGTCTAGATATCAGAGAACAATTTAAAATATTGTATCGCTGCATTCTATGGCACCTTTAAAGTAGGGCTGCACCATTAACTGAAATAAAATCAAAACCACAATATGGCTTAGTGTGACATGTTTGTAATGCGAAGCGATTACTAAAAGCTTTAAGGGCTCCCTGTGGTTTTCTAAAAAGTTTGATGGATTAACATTTGGAAAAAGTATGTTAGAGCCTATAAATATTAGTATAATTTTACAGTTGTAATGTTAAGTGTTTTTTTTTTCTTTTTTTTTTGTGGCTAATAGTAATCTTCTGACTAACTAACTACCAAATAAAATATTTTAAGTATTTATTTTTTAAACTTTATTTTTGGTGCTTTTTTTTTTTTTTCCCCCACCTTCCTAAATCCTGTTTTAAGCAATCTGATATGTTTACGGTTATTCTTATCGACGTTGTCGTTCTTCCTCAGGCGAGAGCAAAGACCAGGTCGCCCACTCCGCTTTTGTGGAGCGCGTGTGCAAGAGAGGTTTCGAGGTGCTGTACATGACCGAGCCCATCGACGAGTACTGCGTCCAGCAGCTGAAGGACTTCGACGGCAAGTCTCTGGTGTCCGTCACCAAGGAGGGACTGGAGCTGCCTGAGGATGAAGACGAGAAGAAAAAGATGGAGGAAGACAAGGCCAAGTTTGAGAACCTCTGCAAGCTCATGAAGGAGATCCTGGACAAGAAAGTAGAGAAGGTGTGTTTGCATAATGCAGCTGTTCGTAAGAACCAAACTTGTGCCAAGAACTGAAATCCTATTTTATTTTGGTCTTATCCCACCCTTATTAGGCATTAATTCTTCCAAATTGTGTTATAAACAGGATTCCTAGTCAGAGTTGCACAGATGGTGAGTTTATGTAATAGATGTTTGCACTGCTTCGTGAGTTTGCGTTCCGCTTGCAGACTCAAATGTGTGAAAATGTTGATTCTGTGTGTTCCTTGAACCCTAGTAACTCTTTTTCCTTCATTTGACAAATGCATTTGTTGAGTGACTAACAAGTATTCTGTATGATCTAACAGTGATGAGCAACTGTGAGTGATCAACCAGAGCTTGCCTTACCATTTTAACTTCCGTTCCTCATGCAGATCTGATTCTTTTCCAGGTCACCGTATCAAACAGGCTGGTTTCTTCTCCCTGCTGTATCGTAACCAGCACCTACGGCTGGACGGCCAACATGGAGAGGATCATGAAGGCCCAGGCCTTGAGGGACAACTCCACCAGGCTAAGCAGATGGCCAAGAAACACCTGGAGATCAACTCTCATCATCCCATCATGGAGACCCTGAGGCAGAAGGCCGATGCAGATAAAAACGACAAAGCCGTGAAGGATCTGGTCATCCTCCTGTTTGAGACCGCACTGCTTTCCTCTGGTTTCTCACTGGACGATCCTCAGACGCACTCAAACCGCATCTACAGAATGATCAAGCTGGGATTGGGTAAGTCTAATGTCCTTTTTTTCCATGTTTTAGTCCTGATATAGTTGGGTCAGTTACTAATTCTCATATTTTTGTCTTCAGGTATTGATGAAGATGAAGACGTACCTGTGGAAGAGCCAAGCTCTGCTCCCGTTCCCGAAGACATGCCACCTCTGGAAGGAGACGATGATGCTTCTCGCATGGAGGAAGTTGATTAAATCCATTTGTCTAAAATTCCCCAATCACTTTTTCCGTAACCATTCCTTTAACTTCCTGTCGTTCTCTTTGACCTGTAGAAGGTTGACCTGATCTCAGTAATGATTCCTGAAAGAATCATAATGTAACTAAAAGCATACTGTCAACTTTTGCTCTGTTTTGAGCCATAATGTACCTTTTTGTTTTTTTTACGTAATGTGATGTTCATGGATTGCAGTATTGTCTGAGCACAATAAGCACTGTGTTTCACTGATACTGAGTCTGCTGGCTGTGCTGGATTGAATCAAGCATGATTTCTTTCTGCATGGAACGGGAAAGACCTTTGCCTGACTGCAGGCATGTGTTGTCTTGTTTTTCAGAAATTAAAACACGTGGTGAAACCTGAATTTTGGTGTTGTCTTTGTGTTCTCATTTGTTTGGACTCAAATTCAACATTAATTAAAGTGGAAGTCTTTTAAATTAGATTCAAATAATTTTCCATTTGAAAAGTTAAAGTTAGACGCCATATTGAATTTAACGCGGATAAGGAGGCTGCGGTTCACTGTATAAAGGTACAAAATCACGTAATTTTCACAACTTTTAAAACTTTTATGGAGTTTTGTCTACTAAACAATCCACCAAACAGATTCCTCAGCCTCATTTTCATTCCTGTCAAAAATTAAGTATGGCGTTACCTTAAGTCTGTTAGTGAATGATTTACATTATTACATTTTAATTACAGTTTTACATTAACAGCGAGGAGCGATATCGTTGGAACGGTTTTTTTTCCTGATGATAAACGATAAAAATAGCCAATCAATCCATCTGTCTTTAACTTTTTAGCTTTTGTAAACATCATTCATTGTTTGTAAACATGTCATTTACTAACATGAAAGGAGCAATCAAATTTTATAGCATTAGTTAAATATACAGTGCATTGACTAACAATAAGAAATACAGCTAAAAATTTAGTACTTCAGTACTTTTGCCTCCTTTCTCCACATAACTTCATTCAACATTCCTGAAATTTCTAAAGATATTTTCATATTCAAATTTATGCAAAAACATTTTGCCAGTTTCACTAATAAAGTGTACTCAATCTTTCTGACTCAATATAGCCATTGTCTTGTAATAAAAAAAAAACTTAAATACCTACTGTTGTAGCCTGCATAGATTTTATTAACATATACATTTTAACAATTTTAAGACTTATTGGGGCCCCCTAGTTGAGAACCACTGCTCTGTATAGGCTTTTTTCAATTTTCTCTGTTTAGTCTATATCCAATCATTTTCTTCACATTATAGGTTTCACACAGGTTTTATAAAGATAAATTTAAGAGTTAAGACCAAACAAATGATGTTAAAGAAATAAACTAAATGGAACACAATATGGTCTCTAATGTCTTGTATTAGCTACACATTGAAGTTTGAAATTACAACTTCCAACATCTCCACTTCACTTTCTGCTTTGATTTAAGGCCTTAATTTGTGAAAGCAGAAATTAAGACTTTTTCCCCCGGTTTCACAGATAAGGTTTAAGCCTAGTCCTAGACTAAAATGTAAGTCTGAGCTGTTTCAACTGAAAGAAACTTGCACTGACTGATCTTAAAATATATCTGAGCCTATGTTTTGTCTCAAGATGCACAGCAGTAATGTTTTTTTTCTAAGGCACGTATATAAAAATGACTTAAATATCCTAACTGAACTATGGCCTAATCCTGGTTTAGTCTAAGCCCTGTCTGTGAAACCAGGCCTTTAAGACCTTTTTAATTTCTAATGCAAAATTAATAGCCTTTTCTGTTAGATTCCCCCTAAAATGATGTCATTTACTCACCTTTATGTGGTTTTGTTTGACTTTGCCCAGTAGAATACAAACGACTTTTCCCATACAATGGCGGCTGCCAAATATGTCAGAAATAAAACTACAATAACTTTTTTTTGAGGACATTTATGTTGTTATCCTTATTCCTCTATATATGGCGTCAAATTCACCGTGTTTTAAGCGTCTCGCGCCATGAACGCTGTGTAATGTGTTGTGATGAGTTAAAATATGTTAATTTATAAAACGCACCGGAACAATATTAGTATTATAAGGAAGGCGGGATGTGCATACTTACATATGGACAAACATATGAACTGTTCATATGCCTAAACGCTTGTTTAGTTGTTTTGACATCGAGCAAAATTGTTTTCTGTTCCACTGTATTTAAAAAAAAAAAAATACTGGGATGAATTTATATGAATTGTAGTTGTAGTTCTGTAATAATAACGACAGTTCCGCTTTTATCCGCCAGGTGTCTCTATTTGACAATCTTTTTAGTCTGTCAGACAGTGGCGCTATAGAGTTAAATCTGTTTTGGTGCTCGGGCTGTATTTCACCGCAAACTCAAACAATAGGAAATACCTTGCATAAAGTAAAGGAAGCGGTTTTAAAAGGCAAATATGATTTCTTTTTTTTTCATTTTAGCATTCTTTTCGTGAATTAAACACGTGCCAAATTGTCATTAGGCCACTGTAACACCCACGATTTCAAAACTATTTTATTAAAATCTGCATAAAGTCATAAAAACAAAATTCTACTGCGATGTATATTTACAAATGTACTTTACAATTTAAAAAGCTTAACGTATTTTTGGGAGGTTTTATGAAAATAATGATAATAATGGTCATAAAAATTAGACTTCATTCTCTTTATGTAAAAGAAAGAAAGAAAGAAAACAAAAGAAAAAAGACTAGGTTCATAAGCAACTGTGATAAGAAATGTGGACCTTACAGTAAACACTGTGTCAGTAAACATTTTTCCCTCAACCAGAAGAAAATGTTAATCGGCAGCATTTATTGGAAGTGGTCTGACCTGCTTTATTAATGACAGCAGTCAGAGATGAGTCTTCAAGACCATCGCTGAGTCTTTTTGGCCACACGGTATTAAGGAAACGTTTAACCTTTTCAGTTCTTCTGCTGAATGGTCCAAACACTCAGTCACTGCATCTCGATTTCTTCTAAGTCACATGTGTTGCAGTAAAAGACATGGCTGAGGAGGGGTTTAACATTCATTTCAGCCCAGGTGACTGTAGAGGATGTCTGATAAAGGCTGCTGTCCATGTGGGTGTCTTACTACGCTGCTTCTCATCGAGTCATTCAGAGAGGCTGAGTGTGGGGAGCGACCGCAGAGATACTGATCGACCTGGAACCTCGACTGCAAGTGCATGTAGCACAGATGCACAAAGACGTGTGTCAGTCTAACGCAGGTGGGGCCTGCTTTGGAAGAGACTGGCACACACTTACTTTGATAAGCAACGTGGTACTGAATGATTCATGTACCATGGTATTTACAAGATATTCACAAGATAACTTGTGCTATTACAATAATACATGTCCTAAAAAGTGGCTTTGCTGATCTCTCTTTGGTTCTTCTTTTATTGTGCAACACTGTACAGTTCATTTTTTATCACTTTTAATGATAGATAGATAGATAGATAGATGTCAGAATATCTGAGCTATATTTTTTTGTACATATGGGCTGACGGGCATCAGTACAGTGACACATCAGACGATCAGGACAGGCATTCTGGAAGCTGGATCTCAGTTACAGAAGATCTGCCCACGTCCTCCAAATCACTGTACAGCCACTATTAATCAAACTGAAGCTCACACGCGGCTTCCTCTCTGCGTCGCGAGAACACGCTTTTGTTTTCCATGACGTGTGTGAAATCGAGGTCAGCTCGTATGTGCATGTGTGTCATGTGGCATAAAGAAGGGCTGCTATTTACAGCATCTGAGAACGCTTGTGGTGCTTTATCAACGCACACAGACTCTGAAAGGAAGATTTATCTACTGTCTGCATTCGAATGGTTGATTATTTTGTATCCAAAGAATAATTTCAGATTGGATCGAGGCCTTTGAAAAACGTGTAGCCATAAGAACCCACAGACCAGTCGGAAACCAACTAGCAACCACCTAGAACACCCTAGCAACCACATAGCAACATAATAAAACCGTCCAGAACACCATAGCAACCTACACTCTCAGAAAAAAAGGTACAAAAGCTGTGACTGGGGTAATACTCTTTCACAAGGTACTAACATGTACCATTTAAGAACTAATAGTTGCACTTTAGGTGCTTTTATGTATCTTTAAGGTACTAAAATTTACCCTTTAGGGGTAAATAAGGTACAAAAGTGTACCTTTTGAAAAGGTACCGCCTCATTGACAGCTTTTGTACCTTTTTTCTTAGAGTGTATTGAAGCCCATTTCTGCTACGGAATAAAAAAAATATATAAAATGTTGTGACACTGTATCAATTGTTCACTTGCAAAGAGTCTATATTTCGCAGTGCTATGGAAGCTTATTTCTGTCATGGGATAAAAATGTATTTTAAAAAATAACAATAAAAATAAACATTTTTATCTTAAATTTTCTGTCTCAATTGCGGGATATAAAAAAAAATTATTACAAAATAACAGAATTGTGAATTTTTTCGCAATCTGAGTTTACACCTCATAATTTCACGTTTTTTTCTGAATTCTGAGTTTACATCTCACAATTGTTTTTTGTTTCTGCTTTGCAATAAAAAAATAAAAAGGTAGGCTAATTGTGACTCTTTCTCTCACAATTCGTAATTTTTAAAGTTTATATCTCACAATTTTCTTTTTTTTTTCTAAGAATTGCGAGGTATAAATTCAAAATCGTGAGACAAACTTGAATTGGGAGAAAAAAAATCAGAATTGTGAGTCGCAACTACTTTATTTTTTTATCCCATGAAGGAAACAAGCTTTCATAGCAACTGCATAAACACCCTAGCAACTGCATTGCAACATCTTAACATCATGGTGGCATTTTTTAGTAAAAATCTGTCATTTTAGTCTACTATTTTACTACTCTCAAAAATATTATTTTTCAAAGTTGTAAATAAAGATTATCAGAGTAGGCCTATGTTTTACAAGAAAATGCGACAAAGATTTTATGTTTAATAACTGAATGTGTTACTGTTACTGCAATTTATTTGTATCTATGAAATTTACAGTAACACTTTATTTTAAGGACCAATTCTCACTATTAACTAGCATGCATAGCACTAGCATATTGGCTGTTTATTAGTACTTATAAAGCATATATTAATGCCTTATTCTGCAGGAGCATATTTTAGACCCCTAATTTCCTACACCAGGGGTTCCCAAACACATTCCTGGAGCCTCCTCAACACTGCACATTTTGCATGTCTCCTTTGTCTGACACACCCATTTCAGGTCTTGGAGTCTCTACTAATGAGCTGATGAGTTGAATCAGGTGTGACTGATAAAGGAGACATGCAAAATGTGCAGTGTTGGGGAGGCTCCAGGAATATGTTTGGGAACCCCTGTCCTACACCATACCTACCTTACTAACTATTAATAAGCAGCAAATTAGGAGTTTACTGAGTCAAAAGTAGTTAACAGTTAGTTAATAATGAGAATTGGACCTTAAAATCTGCTTTTCTCACACAGAACAACCTCCTGGACAGCAACCAATCTGGCTTCAGAAGTGGACATTTGACTTGCAAGAGCGTCTTCCAAGTCTTTGTTACTTATCTTGCTGGATCTGTTCGCTGCTTTTGATACGGTCAATCACCAGATCCTCCTGTCAACCCTACTGAGAAAGGGCATCTCAGGAACTGCACTCCTGTGGTTTGAGTCTTACCTCTCAGATAGGTCCTTCAAGGTACCTCGGAGAGGTGAGGTATCCAAGTCGCAACATCTAGCTACTGGGGTGCCTCAGGGCTCAGTTCTTGGACCACTTCTCTTCTCTGTCTAAATGGCATCACTAGGTTCTGTCATTCAGAAACATGGCTTTCATACCACTGCTATGCTGATGACACTCAACTCTACCTCTCATTCCATCCTGATGGTTCAACGATAGCTTCTCGCATCTCAGCATGTCTAACATACATTTCTTGCTGGATGAAGGACCATCACCTTCAACTCAACCTAGCTAAGACAGAACTGCTTGTAGTTTCAGCAAACCCATCACTTCATCACAATTTCACCTTCCAGTTAGGCTCATCAACCATAACTCCTTCAAAAACAGCCAGAAACCTTGGAGTTGTGATTGATGATAAGCTGAATTTCTCAGACCACATTGCTAAAACTGCCCGGTCCTGCAGATTTGCTTTATACAATATTAGGAAGATCAGGCCCTTTCTTTCAGAACATGCAACACAACTCCTTGTTCAAGCCCTTGTTCTGTACAGACTTGACTTTTGCAATGCTCTCTTGGCAGGTCTTCCAGCCAATTCCATCAAACCTCTACAATTAATCCAAAATGCCGCTGCAAGATTATTATTTAATGAGCCAAAAAGAACGCACATCACACCTCTGTTCATCAATTTGCACTGGCTATCAATAGCTGCTCGCATAAAATTCAAGGCATTAATGTTTGCCTACAAAACCACCTCTGGCTCTGCACCCCTTTACCTAAATTCAGTACTTCAGACCTATGTGCCCTCTAGAAGCTTGCATTCTGCAAGTGAACGACGCATTATTGTGCCATCCCAAAGAGGCACAAAATCACTTTCACAGACTTTTTCATTAACTGTTCCCACCTGGTGGAATGACCTGCCCAACTCAATCCGAGCAGCTGAATCCTTAGCCATCTTCAAGAAATGGTTAAAAACACATCTATTCCATCTTTATTTGACCCTCTAACTCTAGTTCACTCTATTCTAATTCTATTTTATCTGTCTTCTTTTTATTTATAAAAAAAACACACACACACACACCCTTGACCCTCTATCAGTTGCATATTTATTCTCTAACTGAATAAAAACTAAAGTCTTTCTTTTTTTATTCTACCTACTTGTTTCTTTAAAAAACAAAAAACAAAACTAGGTTTCTTTTTTCTATATGCTATCTACTTTTTTTTTTTTTAAAAACAAAACAAAACAAAAAAACCTTGCTACGTGTACTGCGTTTGGCTAACCAAGACTTGTCATAGAGCATGCATGTTGTTGCTCTTTTGTTGGTTTTGATTGCTTCTATTGTCCTTATTTGTAAGTCGCTTTGGATAAAAGCGTCTGCTAAATGACTAAATGAATGAAATGACTAAATAAAATAAAATTTGACCAAATTTACTAGCAATTTCTGAGTGCATGTTGTTTCAAGGTAAAGCGTACACTATATTTTTTTGTGTCAAATAAACTTGTTTTAATTATACTGTAAACCTAACGTAGTTGCGTTATATTTGGTGCCTTGAAAGGTGCTAAAGTAAATAAAGTTTGACTGATCATGTTATGCAAGGTAAGATGTCATGTAAGGTGTTTATTTTGTGTTTCAGCAGAGTACGTGACCAGACATACATAAACCTGTGGTTTCGAGTGAACTCACTTTTCAGTCACCGTCTGATGAATAATGTATGATTGAGGCAGATTATGATGATATCATGTGTGTTTACCTCATTTGCTCGGCAACTGGTAATCTGTGGTAAAAAATGTGCGCGGCTTCCGGTTTCAAAACAGTTTATGCTGCTTCATATCGTGAACTGGTATTTGGTATCATATTTTAATTTATATTATAATCATGAACACACTGGTGGTTTGTAGCCAAAATAGTTTAACCGTTTACTTCGCTTTTCTGTTTTTCTTCGCTTTTCTGTTTTTCTTCCAGTTATTTACCGATAGCGGCTAACGTAATCAATCTCGACATTCACAGAAAATAGCGAACTTCCGCTTTGCAAAATAAGGTGGATATCTTTTCAGGTAATCACAGTCATCTTTGCTTTTCAAGTTTTTAAATGGATTCTGCTTTTAAATTTATTGCAGTTCTTTATTAGAGACCATATAATCACAACAGACAAACACAAGAGACTCTTCAAGACGTGAAAAATAACATCTAACTGTATTTAGCAGTGCTGATGACATTAACAGACAGTTCATCAACTCAAACAATCAGAACAGAATAAAAAGCAAGTATGAATTAAGTTAAGATGAATACAAATCTGAGACAGTTTGGTCACATCATCAAATTTAATCTAATAAACAATGAACCCTAAAAAAGTTAATAAGACTACATTAGTTAGGTAGCATTTCCTGATGCTCACCACACAAGCCCTTCACATTCCCTCAGACCGACCGCCAACACTTAAAATGAAAGAAACGACACACGTCACCCTTTATCTTATCAAACTGTAAGATTCATTTTGACCTCCAAAAATTAATGGGCTTTTACAGGAAATTAATATTTCATACAGAAAACAAAACCTCATGTACTCTGGTGATGAGGTGAATCTCTCGACTATGTCCAGGTCATATTTCTCCCCAAAATCTAAAGAAAAAAAAAAAATTCTTTAAAGGAACTGAAATCTATTTTTAGGAGCATTACGAGTTTTGAATTATGACATTAATTTCATCACAATTAAACAATTAAAAAAAAAAAATCTCTTCACTAATGGAGAAAGAGATATTATACTACATTAACTGTTTAATAAAATTTGTATTTTTTATAATGCACTCAATGTTTTCATTTTTGCTGATTTATATAATTATGAAAATCACCTTTGATAATGAGGGGAAAAAATCAAAACACATCCAGACACATTAAGGTAATTGCCATGAAAATGTCACAATGCAAAAAAGGGTTTAAAAAGAATAAATAAAATTTTAAAAAAATGGAAAAATTGTAATAGGCCTAAAATAAGCATCTTTGTGTGTAATATAACTTGTACGGCATTTAATGGTAACTGTCTTCATGAGATTCACCTGCTAATGCTTCACTAATCATATAACTTACCAATACTGATGATTTGTATTGCTAATGAAAAAACAAACTAAAACTACAGCATGTAGTGAACGTACATATTAGTCCTGATTAGAGTTTAAAAATAATTCTGCAACATGCAAAAAGACGAAAGAGAGACTTCACCTAAATAAACAAGCATGTCTACCTCAAAGAGGTCAAACCATAAAACTCCCAATATGCATCCGTCTCACATTCAGACTGTATAATTGTGCCGTATGAATGAGCTGTGATACACATGAAACATCAATCCTTCCTGCTGCTTCTAACACCATAAAAACTGATCCAAAAATCAAATCTGTGCTCCAAACCGTAATAGAAGGCAGATTCTTATTGGACATGCAAAAATAAAGATTAAAAAAAGACTAAGATTATCAGCAACAAAAGGCTTATTTCAGTTTCCCCAAGAACCTTCAAGATAATGAAGAAAAATGATATTTGTTCTAATAATATATATTAAATAGATGTCATTAGTGAACTGAAGCTCGAGAGCAAATCTGTAGAAATCATGTTCTACCAAACACTAAAAATAAACACATGTGAACTGAATCACACTGTAAAACTGGATCGTTGGCTTCCGCGTGTCTGTCTTATCACTTCTGCACATATTTTAATGATAGATCATTTATAGACATATAAAAGACTCAGTGTGGAACTTCCCTTTCAGGCTCTTACAAAACCTGTGACATTTTTCAGTGCCTCCCTCATCTGACCAGAAAAACAGCAAACAATCAGCTCCCAAACACTCCAGCAAATACAACCTGAAGCCACACAAGTTCACCAAAATACCCTCATCATTATTCACACTCATATGACTTGCGATTCCACGTATTTTCCTTCTGTGGAATACAAAAAATGCCGAATTAGACAAAATATTCATGCTTTATTTCAATACAATGAAAGCATGTAATGAGGAGGTCAAGCTCCAAAAAGCTGAAAAGAAAAACCTCCATAAATGATGCTATGATGCATGAATATTCTGCTCTCTCTTTTAGAAAGTAATGCAGATTTGGAATGACATGAAAGAGAATAAATGACGACATTTTTAATTTGTCATAATAAGGGTTATGTGTTATGAAAATGCAGGAGAAACACACCTGACACTGTCTGTTCTGATGCTTGGAGGTCAAATTACTAACCTAAAAATGTCAATGTTTTCTTTCAGAGTGAATCTGGCAAAACCGGCCAAAAACAGCTCATGTTTCACCCCGTAGTCAAAAGGAAAAAAATATCAAAAATTATATTTTGCAGAAAAGAGAGTAAAGCCTATTTTTAAGACTGCAGAGCAAAAAATAAATAATACATGTAAGTAACGATTTTAAGAGAAACTGAGCAATAAATGATGCAAAATGGGCCTTATTTCTTTATGCAACATATATATCATTTTTCTTTCATTTCTTTATGAGATTCACTTCCATGAGGACTGAGGTGAATTCAGTGTTATCAGTTTGTTTGTCATATAACAAACACTATTCATGCTCGTACACTTTTCTACATGAAGCCGATTCCTCAGATGAACCAAACAGGCGCTGGTGGTTTATGGTTTGATATGGCAGATACGCCGTTTCGCCAACACAACCGCACACCGGAGAGTAGAACAGGGTTCAAAACAAGACCTTCATTACCTGCCAAATTAGTTACTGGCATCAGTGAGGATGTTCTCCGTGATCTCCGTTTATGACACATCTTACATAACCAAGTCAAGAAGTCTAGGTCATATTTCACACAAAATCAAAAAATATTGTGTTAGAACGTTTCTATTTATGGTAATACAATGAATAAAGCGGTAATATTTTATTGTACTACTCCCAAAAAAAATAAAAATAATAAGAAAATAATAATTTAATAAAATAAAATAAAAATTTGCTTAATTTTCAGAAAAACAATGTCATTATGAAAAGAATGTTAATGATTCTTAAAAAAAAAAAAGTTTAATCATCTTATTTCTCATGTTTTATTATTGTACTGTAATAATATGTTGTACGTAATAAAATGTTCTTAATTTTCATGAACATAATGACAATGTAATGGTTCTTAAAGCTTGCATTGTCTTATTTCTTATATTTTATTATTGTATTGTAATCATTATAATAAAATACCAAACTATAATAACAACAATTATTATTAGAGCAAAATACTTGCTTAAATTTCATGACAATAATGCCTAAATTGTCTTTTCTTATTACATTTTATTATTATTTAATATTTCATTATTGTATGAAATAATAATAATAATAATAATAATAATAATAAAATATTTAAAAAATAATGCTAATAAAGTGGATTTGGGCAGAAAACATGCTTTATTTTCATGAAAATAATGGCACTGTGCAGAAAATGTTATGTTTTTAGAATATTTTATTATTAATTTGATATTGTATTATTGTATTGTAGTACTAACATTTAAAAAAAAAAAAAGAGCATTTGGGTGGACAATGTGTTCCAACATCATTATGCAAAAAATGTAATGGTTCTCAAAAAAGGCCACATGGTCTTTTAAATTTCTTATTGTGTTTTATTATTAATTTCACATTTTCTTTTGTTTTTTGGAGTGAAATATGACCCAGATATGATGCGAACAGGGCGATGGGTAAACTAACACTCCTAAGGCTTCTCCACCTCAACGACATTTCGTTTTCCTCTCGAACAACTTCTTAAAGCAAACTTTAAATAGAAAAACTGAACATATTTCAGTACCAAATTACAAAGATATCAAAGGCTATCAAAGTCCGTGTTCACTCGATGGCTCGTCAAGTCATTTCTCTCACACACACACACACACAAAACGTGCAGGCAAAATCCCTTTAAAATAAAGAATAATCCCTTTCTGTACCATCCGAAATACAAACCCACAGTTTTGCAGCAAGACAAACAAACCACGAAAATGTGGCTTCTGTACACATCCGAACGAGCGCTCGATTAAACCTTCTGAACGGGCGTCTGCGTGGCCCGCTTGCTGCTCTTCTTCACGCGGCTGCGGGCGTAGATGCGGAGGAAGAGCGCGAGGAAGACCACTGCAACGCCCAGGCCGCCCACCAGGGTTACAGCGTGACCATAGAGGAAGCAGGAGAGGAGGATGGCGATGGCCTGCCGCAGAGTCATGATGATGGTGAAAACGGCCGCGCCGAACTGCGAGATGGTGTAGAAGATGAAGAGCTGACCGAAAGCGGAGCAAATCGACAGCAGCACAGCATGCAGAGCGAACTCTGAATGGCGCATCATGAAAGCCAGCGAGTCGAAGAAGGCGCCCTGTTCCAGCAGAGAGCCCACCGTGAAGAGACACGAGAAGAGATTGACTCCAAACATCATCTGCACTGATGACATCTTGTACTTGAAGAGGTTGTCCTGCCAGTTGGAGGTGAAGCTGTCGAAGACGATGTATCCGCCCAGGATGATGACGCCTGAGAAGGTGGTGACAGTGGATGGGTGTTTGCTTGTGGAGCTGGACAGCAGGAACATGCTGACGCCCAGCGAGATCAGGATGGCTGTGAAGTACTCCCAGTATTCGTAGCTCTTGCGCGACACTATCTTGCCCATCAGCATCACGGGAATCACCTTGGAGGCCTTGGCCAAAACCTGCGGCGGAAACACATCTGGTGTTGAATCATGATGGATTTGACACAACATGAGCTGGTGTGTCAGTCACTGCTGGGAGATCATGCTGAATCTTGTGCAGTGATGTGACAAAAAAGAAAACCTCAAGATTTGATCAGATGTCCAGAAACAGACTGATATGCACATGATGGAAATTAGAGAGTTATAAGGCTTCATTTTAAAGATATTTTTGTTTATTAAAATTCCTTTTATTTTATTTTTATACTTTGTAAAATGTATTGCACTGCCATGGTGATTTTAACTGAATAATACAATTATTTAAAAAAAACTAATGAATGAATAAATTAATCAAATGTGACCCTGGAGCACAAAACCAGTCTTAAGTATCATTGGTATATTTGTAGCAATAGCCAAAAATACATTTTATGGGTCAAAATTATTGATTTTTCTTTTATGCCAAAAATCATGTTCCATGAAAATATTTAGTAAATTTCCTACTGTTAATATATCAAAGCTTAATTTTTGATTAGTAACATTCATTGCTAAGAACTTCATCTGGACAGCTTTAAAGGCCATTTTCTAAACATTTGGATTTTTTTGCACCCTCAGATTCCAGATATGATCATATTACTATTGTAGATGATGTATAAATCTCCATTTCAAAAAATTGATCCTTATGACTTGTTTTGTGGTCCAGGGTCACAATTATGTTGTACTGCCTTCATGGTGATTTTAATAAATAAAAATAAATAAATAAATAAATCATTGTTAAAAATTAAAAATATATATATAGATTAAATATGTTGTACGGCCTTCATGGTGATTTTAACTAAATAATAAAGTAAGTTAAAACATTAAAATGTAGATTTTGTAAAATATCAAAAATACTAGATAAAAAAAATTGATATTGTGAAAACATGAAGGCTATTAAGTTGTGCTCACAGTTTAATGAAAAACAAATGAAGAGTAAAATTACTGATTTTATTTTATTTTAATTGTATTACTTTGTTTTTCGTATAAAGAAATTCACACTAAAATTGCAAAAACAACACGCAATTTTAATGTTTGGCACAAGTGAAACCAGGAATCAAAATATTATAATATATTCAACATACAAACCATGGATAACCGTTTAGCATGCTTGAAACCTCACAAATTATTTATTTATTGTTTTAATTGAATCGTAAAATTAAGCACTGATATAATCTGCTTTTCATATCAGCGTAATTAGACCAATGCTTATATTTCAAAGAAATGCAAATATTGTCTGACACTGATATGATCACAGATATATTGTGCAACCCTGGTTATATGATTTATGCACAGGGAGATTTCTGTTAAATATCTGCATTATAAGGGTTATTGACACAAAACCTGTGAGAAAAAAAGAAGAAATAAGAATGGTCGTTTTATTTAAATGATAATAACTTTTTAATTTAAAACATACAAATTATATACTTTTTAAAATGTATATTTCATTATGGAAATGAGAATTTGGGTGGGTGTGGGAGGAAAATATTATCAAAAAATGAAAAACATCTAATTGTATACTTATTGAAACCTGACCATATTAGACTTTTTAGTTTGTACTTTTTATTGTTAATTTTATTTGGGTTATGATTATTTTATGATAATTTTAAATCCTTTTTATGTAAAGAACTTTGAATTACCATTGTCTATGATGATGATAGTGTGTGCTATATAAAATAAACCTGCTTTAGCATACAGCTGATTTACCCAGGATGCAGTGCTGTACCTGTGTGGGAAAGCTGATGTA
>JAFVLL020010419.1:0-18913 GCA_021397915.2 Tor tambroides
CACACACACATCTCACGTCTGCAGGAACGCTCTCACACACACACACACACACACACACACACACACACACACACACATCTCTCGTTTGCAGGAACGCTCTCACACTGACCGCATCTGCTGGAACTCACAGCAAAGCATTCTGACTCCATTCAAGTGTCCATAACAGACGATAATCTCAGCATGATAATCTCACAGGATTAAGTCTGTCAGTGAGGTACAGATGTGAGAGATGGGATATACTGTATACATACATAAAGCTTTTATATTTATGCAGTTTATTTGTGTATATTTTAGTACCACGGCGTATCAAAGCCCTGTGATATTACTAACAGCACCACTACACTGAACCAGCACAGCACTGATCTGGAGAAAGAAAAAGACTAGCAGACAACATTTGCTCACTAATGAAACATGAGACATGAGCATAAATATTCACTTCACCATTATTTGAACATTTTCCAACAGGTGTAATGGTCAAAAACTAAAGAGAAGAGAGACAGACTGACACACTATCTGAAGGAAAGCTCCTCAAACAGTCGTCCTGGATCATATTCAAACGCAGCTCTGATCAGTGTTTATATTGTGAGGTGAGCTGACAGCTACACTCCTGTCTCAGATAACACACACACACACACACACACACACACACACACACACACACACACACAGAGGAAACTCTGTCTAGACGGCCACCATCAGAATCAGATTCTTTGATCAATCGTACACTGTATGAGCTGCTCTGTTCAGCTTTATGTGTGTGTGTGTGTGTGTGTGTGTGTGTGTGTGTGTGTGCACTGATGGACCGTGGATGTGTTTGGGCTCGGGATGATGACGTCACACACGGGTGCTGATGACGGGACAGAGCGGCGCCCTCTGCTGGCCGACTGCTGCAGATCAACACAAACACACAATGCTGGCTATATAAATGAGGTCATATCATAGACATTTTTATTTATATATTTGGTTTGGACTTTAGAGGCTCACCATTTTGGAAATTTCCTATTGACTTCTATTACTTTTCTGTAATAAGGTATTATATTTCCCATCCACTAACTCTGGGCCTAAATCTAACCCTCACGGAAACCTTTGTGCACTTCTAGATGTTTTCTACTATAGTCAATAGCTATGTTTCCATGCACCTATTTTTAAGAGCATTTTGGAATATTGCATAAAAAAATGCTGGATGGAAATGCCAAGCTGCGCATAAATTCTAAAAATGTGCATTAAAAAAACGTATGCGCACAATTAAGTAGAATAAACTTACATCTAATAAGAAAAAATGTGCATAAACTACAATGGAAACACATTAACCGAATAAATTCCACCATGCACATCAAAAGAAGTCATGTGACTTTGTGCTATGAGACGGGCTAACTTGACTAGCAGCGGACCGATCTCGTTCACAGCCTCTGAAATGTTGTTTTGGTCGTTCTGAAATGCCTGAGCAAAGTCTGTCGTCAAAGTGTTTCTGTATAATTGTCTTACACGACTGCGTTCCCAAACAGCAGCATCCACCTCCGAAAGTAATGACCACATGTATTGTGTTTCATCAGGTGCAAGTAATTCATCATATATGAAAATTATTAGATTCAGTGGCTTCTCCTACTTTTCTTGATGATACTCGGTGTCAGTTTATCAGTGACGATTTTGTTCTTTTTGACTCGTTGGAAACAGTGCTTTATTCGCAAATGTGTTATGCGATATTCCAGTTTTGCGCATAAGTTAAATTCGAATCTTTGGATGGAAACATAGCTAATGGCATAAGTGAGTATATTTATAGATGTGTATACACCTGGACTGATCTGCAGACATGGACAGAAAGTCTGAGGGAAAAAAAATACTTCATTTTAGCAGTTATATTAATCTCAAACTCACCACACCATTTTATATGATAACACTTAACAAATCATTATGTATTATTTGATCTGTTGCATACTGTATATGAATGTATGTGTTCCATTAAATGGATATTTGTTTTAACATGGTATGTAAGAGCCCATTTCTCCAGGATATCCTGGTCTCAGGTCTAAACTCGATCGCTTAGTAAAATAACAGCGTATCTCTCCTCAATAAATCATTCATGAAACTTAATGGTGCAGGATGCCAAAGCTTACTACCATGTGAACAAACCCTATTTCAGTAATAATGATGTTTGATTTAAATGCCACAGCACAATCTCCTCATTAGATTGCATCTGTTTTCCTCAAAAGCAAACATAAGCAAACATATCAAAGCGTGTTCAATACTTCCCACAGAGATAGATCTCTAGGTCTGAAAAACATCGTCTCGCAGTTTCCCACATACCTAGTTAGTTCTTAACGGCAGACTACGCTCTCTCAAGGACTGACTGGCGCTGCCAAAGTACCTTTCCCAGACTTCCTGTCGCATTCAATTAGAGTCTTTATCTACAAGTCTTCTAGGTTCCTATTCAAACGCGATGCAGCTCGGGCAGTCGTGATCTGCTGATCCAGCACTTCCCACAGCAGGAGCAAGGCCAGACGAGGCCAGACGAGGTGCAGAGAGATGCCGTTATCATGGGCAGCACTCCAGAGTCTCCGGCACCTGCGGCTGAGACTCGACCTTTCCTATTCATGTGCAGGCTGGTCCTCTGCTAGTGGCTAACAGAAATGAAAATTGTAGGTGCTTGTGCATGCTGATTTATGGATCAGAAAGGCAGCGCTGACTTTTGCTGCTTCATTTTGTGACGTGAAATGAGCAAACATGTTACGCTTCAGGTCGTTGTTCAATTATGCCTGCTTAAAGGTTTACTCCACTCCAAAATGAATATTTTGTCATTAATCACTTACCCCCGTGTTGTTCCAAACCCGTAAAAGCTTCGTTCGTCTTCGGAACACAATTTAAGATATTTTGGATGAAAACCAGGAGGTTTGTGACTGTCCCATTGATAGTCCATCTGCCATCAGTAGTTCAACCATAACGTTATGAAGCTACGAGAATACGAGACACTTTTTGTGTGCAAAGAAAACAAAAATAACAACTTTATTCAACAATTCGTCTCCTCTGGTTCAGCGTAGCACCATTTTGGAGAATATCCGCTGGACGCAAACTGCGTATGCTGTTCTGTGTCAGCCGCACCACACGGATGCGCTGTTTTCATTCAAATCAAAGCGTAAATAAACGTAGAAAACATATCCGTGTGGCGCAGCTGACACAGAACAGCATACGCAGTTTGCGTCCAGCGGATATTCTCCAAAATGGACTATTCTGATGATGTTTATTATACTTTTCTGGGCCTTGACAGTGTTAATTACTATTACGAAGACGAACGAAGCTTTCTCGGGTTTGGAACGACATGGGGGTAAATGATTAATGACAAAATTTTCATTTTGGGGTGGAGTAACCTTTACGCGCACTCTGTTAAAGTGATAGCTCACCCCGAAATGATCATGCTGTCTTCATTTACTCAACCTCATCTCATTCCAAATTTATATGACTCTCTTCTTCTGTGGAACACAAAAAGAGATCAGCAGCTGCGAGTCTATATATATATTTTTTGTGGTGTTTTATTGTCGCTTTTGGAGCATGACAACTCCCCTGGTCTCTGCATGCTTTAATCATATGGAAAAGAGCAGCGTGAACATTACTTATAGATATTAGGAATGACATGACAGTGAGTAAACAATGACAACATTTTAATTTTTGGATGAACTACCCCTTTAACAATACACAACCAGCCAAAAAAATCAGCCACTGGCAGAAGTACAGTCAGCAGGGGTGGTCCGTCACATCAAACCAGCAGCGCACCTTCAGAAGTACTGACCAGAATCGCTCGTACGTGAACAATCAAGCATTTTTGCACATGCTAATGACCCTTATTCAGACCCATATACAGTGCATACAGCAGCATTCTCACTGTCAACAGCCATGACTCTCCAGAGGAAAAGCAGGATTACACTGTCTATTGATTTTCAGTGGACCTTGAGTGAAAGAAATTGTGAATGGCACAATTACTTCTCCCATAAAGAATAATGAGTCATGGTCTTCAATGATTCTTATGTAAAGTTATCCATGCCAAAACAGCAAGAGGTGGAGACCGACTTCACCTGAGATACAAACAATAGTTGTAGACATAACAACAGAGGAATGTGGAAGGTCGTGCCCCGGTCTTGGATTTGGTTGCTGCATTGTGTCGCTATCAAAGTGGCCTAATTCCAGGGCATGAGGTTCATTACCAACAGAATGGCCTGACAAAACACCTAAAAGTGTGTGATGTCTCGTTTATTACCTCCTTGTGAGTCGCCCTTCCTAGTGGCACGAGTGTACGAGGGGCTCGTAAAGATTTTGTGATAAGGTCATGCAAAGCATTAGAAACACATGACCACATGGCATTTGTAGTGTGTGTTTATTTTCTTCTTAACGCCATTCCAGCATCCATGGCTATATTCATGGCGAGAACCACTTAATCCATACACAAGTCAATCTTATACACAAGTTGGGGGAGGAACAATTTAGAATCTTCAGTTCACCTAACCTTCATGTCTTTGGGCTGTGGGAGGAAACCTGAGTACCCGGAGTAAACCCACGCTGACACAGGGAGAACATGCAAACTGCCCCGGCTCGAACCGGGGACCTTCTTGCTGCAAGACAACAGTGCTAACCACCGGGTCACTGTGATGGTGCATTTGTAGTGTAAACACTGATGCATCTCTGACCATGAATCCTGACCCACCAGGAGGGGTTGCACCCAAACCAGGGTCCCATTGGACTGGCAGTCTGTCTCAACTGACCGCTTGTGATTCAATCACCATGAATAAGTAAATCCAGGGTCATAGTCACTCTCTGAATCTCATGAATCTCACAGGTGAGGTGTCTACATACTTGAAGAAAACATTTGAAATGTGCATTTCACTACAGCAGGTAAATTATCTCATAAAAAAGCGTGTTGCACTCTGGAATGTCCGGAGGAAGTCCGGGCCTTTTGTTTTTTTGGGGGGTAGTTGACATTGTGTCCTCTATTGCAACACCCCTCCCTACAGCGTATCCTCTGAACAATTATCCCATTATGCCATTAGAGCGCTGACTGCCGGCACCCCTCTGCCAAACGACACGCAGACTGTACTTCAGCCAGCAGGTCACTGAGTTTGCAAGCCAGATAGAGACGGGTCTGGCTGCAGACATGCACTTGCACTCTCAGACACCTGCGCTTCTGCTAGAGATGTCACTTGCAGTTTTTTTTATTTAATTTTTTTTATTTTTATTTTTTTCAAATTGAATCTCTCAACATTTTACAACAGTAGCCAGGTGGTGAAGACAAGAAAAAATAAACTAAATTACAATGTCACTTGCAATCACCGCTTGCACTCTCCGTTACCTGCGACGTCACGTATTTGACACAAATTGTGTGTGTTGCCAATGGAGACGAGATGCTGTGGTGGTTAAACAATTAAAACTAATTTAGTACTATAACATACAGGGTCCTGCAAGTCATCTGTAGGAGAAAAAGACACAATCCGCAAATCAGTGTACACAGAACAGCAGAATTTGAACGCAATGTGCAAAGTCTCTCGTTAAGCGCTTTTAAACCTCCCGTATAAACACTTATATGGCTTAATGTGTTAAGATGCTATTAAAAGATCAAATTCGATATATAGTTTATTAATATAATGTAGCCTATATGCAGCATATGTTTCACGAGTTCACACTTACATATAACAAATAGAGTAAAGTTTATGCGTATTTGACGTGCTGTCCGAGGGGAGGCTCTGAGCCCTTACAGGTTAGGACAGGAATAGTTGTAAATGTGGAGAAGGGGTGGTGGAGGGATACTGGAAAACTGTCAAGGAACAGAGGTAAGCCTGCTGTGTATATATACACACCTCTTATCTTGTTAACTGGGTTGATTACTGATTGTGCTCCTCTCGTGTTAATTAGGTTAATTATCTGAACGTGCTCCTCCTGGACTATGTTAATAAAACATAATTTATAGTGTTTTCCTCCCATACCGCAGAACGTGACATAATGTGGCATAATAACGGACTAAGATGATAAAGACCAAATTCAGGATGAGTCTTATTGTTGACACAAACTATATGCAGACCAGCAGATATGAATGCGCATTAACAAATGCATTAAGAAAGTGATATTAAAAGGACCAACTCCGTACATGCAAGCAGACGAGCCCAGAATGCGTTAAATTGCACATTAAACGTTTTCCTCCCATAGAAATCATTATAAACACAAAATGTAGCTTAATGGACAAAGACAATGATATAAAAGGACTGTAGACAGTTTAATCTACAGTATATGGGAAAACACTTAACACAAAACTTTGCGTGTTGGGTTTATTCTGGGCTCACCTGCTTGTCTGTAATGAAGAGGAGCATACTGAGTTTGGTCTTTATCATCTTAGTCCGATATTATGCCACGTTTTGCGGTATAAGAGTAAAATACTATATACATATGTCAGTCCTGTGTCGTGTGTGTCCCGCCTCTTGTGTCCTTATATGGTTATTTTCCTGTCCTTGTTTAGTGTGATTATTAGTTAATTCTGTTCCAGCTGTGTTTTAGTCATTATCTAGTATTATCCTGTGTATTTAGTTCCTGTCTGTTCAGTTAGTTTTTGTCTGGTCTACTCGTTACTACCGGTGTTCCTGTGTGTCTGCCCTGACTTGTCTTGCCCTGCCTTGTTTGAATTAAAGACTGTTATTTTGAGTTTATCCTCATCTTCGTGTTCCTCGTTCCTCCCTGCTGTGTGCACCGTGACAGAAGACCAGACCTACAAAGTAAGTGGCGCCCATTCACCTTGTTTTGTTTTTTAATTTTTTGAAAGTTTTTTGTTTGTTCCTGTTTGTTTCCCCTCGGCATGGAAGTCACCACTCGTCATCCCGCCCTAGCCAGCTGATATTCGGCATTGGAGTTCGGCGGGATTGTCGCGAGTCCGCTGGCCGCGAGTCAGTCAAGTTCGCCGGCCACTACGAAGTCAGCCCGCCGATCGCGGCTCTCTCCAGCCTGCTGCCTGTGGCTCACTCAAGCCTGCTGGTCGATCACCAGTCAAGTTCGCCGGCCGATCATCGCTCCAGCCTGCCGGCTGCGGCTAACCCAAGCCTGCCGGCCGCTCGTTAGTCAAGTTCGCTGGCCTCTCATCAGTCAAGTCTGCCAGCCGTTCATCTGTCCAGCCCACCGGCTGTGGCTATCCCAAGCCCACCGGCCCCCCTCAGTCAAGTTCGCAGGCTGCTCATCAGTCAAGTTTGCGGGCCGCCACTCCCTCAAGCCCGCCGGCCGTTCCGAAGTCAAGCCACCGGCTGCGGCTCCCTCAAGCCCGCCGGCCGATCTGAAGTCAAGTTCGCCGGCCGCTCCGACATCAAGCCCGGCAGCTGCGGCTCACTTCAGTTCCCACTACCGTGGATCCAGTTCCTTAGTACTCGTTACTCCCAGTGTTCCTGTGTGTCTGCCCTGCCTTGTCTTGCCCTGCCTTGTTTGAATTAAACACTGTTAATTTGAGTTTATCCTCGTTATCCTGTTAATTCCTCGTTCCTCCCTGCTGTGTGCACCGTGACAGCATATGCATATAGGCTACATTATATTAATAAACTATATATCAAATTTGATCTTTGATCGATTGCAAGTGACATTGTAATGAAGTTTCTTTTTTCTTGTCTTCACCACCTCTCTTAACATGTTGTAAAATGTTAAGAGATTCAATAAAAAAATAATAAAATAAAATAAAAAAACTGCAAGTGACATCACTAGCGGAAGCACACGTGTCTGAGAGTGCAAGTGCATGTCTGCAGTCAGACCCTGTTGCCCAGTTTGGCAAAAAGGTGCGTAAATGATAAACCCAGAATCAGGGGTGTCCAGTCCTGCTCCTGGAGGGCCATCTTCAAGCAGAGTTTAGCTTCTGCCCTAATTAAACACACCTGAACCAGTTAGTCAAGGTCTTCAGGATCACTGGAAACTTCCAGGTAGGTGTGCTGAAGCAGGATTGAACACCCTGTCCAAAATAAAAAGGTTGCTGCTCGCGAGCTCTTCTGGCTACGCACATCTTCAGAATCTTCAGAAAGCCAACACTGTACTCATCAATACTGAGACTTATTAATATGAAGATATGGTGTTAGTATGTTAATAGCTGCTGTGTGTATTTTCTGCACCAGTAATGGTGCCAAATGGAATTGTACAATTAATAACTGTTTACAAACATTTATAGCTATGCATTTGGGAAGACTGTACATTGCATTCAAGGTACATATATTATCAGTTCGAGCTTTCCCTGAGATTCCAACCCATGATTTTGGCATTGCTTATGTGATGCTCTTTGAGCTACAGGAAGACAAACAGGTTTCCCCAAACATTCCTACCACACCAAACGGACAGTCGCAGCCCAAACTCATGGCTGAGTTGAGTCAGAAGTTGACACGTCATGCTGCTCAGAGTGATGTTTTGAAATTGCACAGAGTCATCTTGAGCATGTCAACCTATCAATAATACCAATAAAAGGTGGAAAAAACAGCACAGATCAACTGTAAGCTCAGGGCTAAAACTGGAAGGGTTTGGTTCAAGCCAGAATGTGGTGAGCTATGAGCCAATATGGCCATGGAAAAAACCGCAGGATACTACAGCGGGACGCTCCCTGCCCAGTGTGTGACTGAAATATAGCATTAGCCATAGAAATGAAGATGAAGGCTACGATTGTGAACACAACAGTTACTTGATATTCAGAGGCTCATCAGTTCTGCTGCACGTGCCTGTGAAAGTATGCCAAACAGTATTTCCATTTTTACTGAGAAACCAGGACAAGACTACAGGGAGAACAGACGGAGAAACAGCGGTATTACAAGGGAATCTGTCAGGGAACACTTCACATGCATCTTTATCTAAAAATACTCAAACACACACACACACACACACATACAAACATTTGCATATATAATTGAGCAACATGGCCGCGCCCCATTAGAGAAAATACGACGGTCATTTCCTGTTGCAGGAAGACATGGACTGCTTTAATAAGAGCATTAGACTCTCCCTGAGGATGTGATTTAACAATCAGAGACAACTGCCTGTCCTCTTCCACTGTCCAATCACTGAAGCCATCAGCCTTAAAGGAAAAGTTCACCTAGAAATGAAACGTGCATTTACCCTCATGTCAGTCAAAACCCGCTCTTTGTTCCATGGGAGACAAAAAAAGCTGCAATAGCTGTCAACACAAAAACTGTAGTCCATGTGGAATGCAGCGCACAGGAACAGACCTGAAATTGATGTTTTTCACTTCAAATGTTACTGTAACTCTCAAAACTCAACTGCACATGTGCATATGCCAGTGTGCTGTATCTGAAACACCGGACGCAACACCTCAAATATGAATAAGCAGAAACACACAAAAAATTAAATAAAAATATGAGTGCTGCAGCCAGAAGGGAAGACTGACTGAACCTGGAATAAAGTGCATAAGATATTAGGCAGGTCTTCCAGCCAGTCTTCTGAGAGTAGTCTTGACCGAAAAGAGTGCATGTCACACCTCTGTTCATCAATTTGCAATTTGCCGCTTGCATAAAAGAAAAAAATAAAATAAAATAAATAAATAAATGTAAAAAAACTTGACCCTCTAACATTTTCCAGTACTATGCCTTTAAAACTATACCTTTAACAACTCATATACCATGCATCTGATTGCATGATATACGATGTGTGCGCCTTTGCAAATAAATGTGAAGGAAAAACCCTTGCAAAAACAGTACTGTAAAATAAACACAGAATACAGAATGCACTGAACTCCCATCTATTCCAGCATTATGAATAAAAGCACTAGATATAAGCAACACAATAAGCGCCTGTGGGTGCAGCTGAAACATTCAGATCAAACTGATAGCACATGTTGAGATCTGTATATCCTCATCTGAACACACTCAGACCAATCTTACAGCAAACATCTCAAATGAGGAGCTTTGCACAAATGTGCACAAACAATTGAGAATAAAGCAGTTATTTTGTGACTTTTTGGGTAAATAAATATGTGGTCAACTACTTTTGTGTTTTGCTCACTTCAGGCTTAGGATTGAATGAATTACACTGCATTCAGGTTTTTCTTTTTTTTTTTTGGTGTAATGTTTTGTTTAAAGAGATATCTTTTGCGATCTCTCTGTAACAGATGACACTTGCTTTGATATTCTGTCATATTACAACATAACATTATTAAGTGTTTAAATACTTGAGTCACTGTGCATTTACACTTTGGAGGATGCATTGCCTTATATAGCTAAAACTAAGTGACTTACAATGTATGTTTTTATTATTTATTAAACAGAGCACTAGTGGACTGTACTGGAATTTCAGATTTATTTAGATTTCTGTCTAAGACACATTATTTACAGTATGTTATTACAAGAATAATGCCAAGAAATATGAAATTGCATAACATTTGTCATATGTAATGAAAGCATAAAATATATAGATATGTGTTTTAACTTTGTAAGGGTTAATAGCTCATGTAACACATTCTCCATCCAGAGAAAAAACAATTCAGCAACAAGGGCTTTGTTAGTTATGAAAAGTCAGGTAAATGATGTCAGCATCAGTCAGATTTAGTCTTGATTTAATCTGCTCTGTTGGCATTGAGAAGGCTTGTGTCCAGGGTCTCGGAGTTGGCATATCTGACCATAAACTCACTGACTTTAGTTTTCCTCTCCCCCTTGTAAAACTTAAAATTAAATCCAACATATCCTACTGAAACATGAGAAACATTAGTACTGAACAATTCTCTACTGCTATTGCTGTCTCCTCTTTGTCTCTCTCTGTTAATCTCTCTTGTCCTGGTGAGATTCTCTTATTATATAATAATCTTACATCTAATGTCTTAGAGGCTCTAGCCCCACTAAAGACCAGGGCCCGTAATTATCAAGCTTCTCAAAGTGCCAAATTTAGTCTTAAAGCGTTAGTTCACCCAAAAATGAAAATTAGCCTGTGTTTTACAGACCCTCGAGGCATCCTAGGTGTATATGACTTTCTTCTTTCAGACCAATCCAATCAGAGTTATATTATAAATTGTCCTGGTTCTTCTAAGCTCTATCATTGCAGTCGGCGGGTGAAGTATAGATGTCAGTATGAATCAAGTCATTATAGACTCTTGATGCTTGATAACTAACTTTAAGCTCTTAGGTCAATTCTTAGCAGTGTTCTTGTGAGTAATACTCAGAGGCTTGATAAATACAGGCCCAGAACTGTCTCCTTAGCTCATTCTTCCCCTTGGTTTACCCTGGAGCTCAGATTAATGAAATCTAAGGGTAGATGCTTTGAACGACTGTATAAGAAGACTCGTCTTCCTGTTCACGCTACCGTTTACTCAGAGTTCATGTTGCAATATAAAAAGCACTTAATACTGCCTGATCTACTTACCTGTCCAATATTATTAACAAAGCAAAGTTTAAACCAGGACCCTATTTTCTGAGATCAACAAACTTATCAAACCGCCATCTCCTTTTCATAATGACTCCTCTGACCTCTGTGAAAATTTTCTGTGTGACATATTTATACACAAAATCTATCAATCTTTTCCTTCCTTTGCTCCTTCAGAACCCTGTGCCTCTCAGATACCCTATCCTCTCTCTAACTTTACGCTCACCAATACATCTGTGGTTGAACAGCTGATCATCAACTCTAAAGGCCCATTCACACCAAGGATGATCACTATGAAGATAAAGATAAAGTTCTAAAAATCGTTCTCAGTATTAAAGAATAGTAGAATTCACACCACAGCTATAACGATAAAAGCACAGAGAAATGATTTTGTTGGAATCACTTTCAGAATGATTTTTTTTCCAGCTGATGAACGATACAAACATTAACACCCAATCAGAATCCATCCTGCCATAATGAGCTCAAGAATTTAGAGCGGCAGACGATAGTGCACTTATAATAAATCTGGTGTGGACACTAATATCTTTATCTTTATAGTTATTGTTATTGGTGTGAACGGGGCTTAACTCCTCTTCCTGTTGGTTACACCCAATACCAACACATCTGCTCGAAAACTTTTTGCCTTGTCTCAATATACCTATCACTCACATGATAAATAGATCCCTTTATACTGGTTATGTACCGCCTGGACTGAAAGTAGCCGTGATCGACCCGCTACTCAAAAAACCTGGCCTTGATGAAACAGTCCTGGGTAATTTTAGACCAATCTCCAACCTTCCCTTTTTGTCTAAATGTCCTAGAAAAGGTGGTTGCCACTCAATTACAGACTCATTTGGACAAAAATAATTTGCATGAACCTTTTCAGTCTGGATTTCGCCCTCTTCACAGTACAGAGACTGCTCTTCTAAGAGTAGTGAATGACCTTCTCCTTGCCTCTGATTCTGGTGTCTTCAGTCTTCTAGTCCTCTTGGACCTGAGCGCAGCATTTGATACTGTTTGCCATCCTGTACCCCTGTCTCGTTTGTCCACAGTCAGCATTACAGGAACTGTCCTGCAGTGGCTAAGTTCAGTTCATATCTCTCAGACAGGCAACAGTTCATTAGCATTGATAAACACAAGTCTCGTTCTGTCACTTCTTCCCGTGGAGTGCCTCAAGGATTTGTTCTTGGTCCACGTTTGTTTTTAATCTACATGCTCTCTCTGGGTCTGGTCATCCAGTGCCATGGTCTTAATTTCCACAGTTACGCTGATGATACCCAAATCTATTTTACCGCACAGCCCAACTCTGTTTTTATCTCCCTCTTCTTAAACATCTTGCCTACATGATCTTTATATAAATAAAACATTATTATTATTATTATTATATTCATTTTAATTAACTGAATGACAGGAGAAAGAGATGAAAGCTTTATTCTGGACACCTAATGACTAAATAATGGTTGTACGTTCACTTTTAAAATATACATTTTATTGAATAGAAAATTAGAATAGAAAAATGTGAAACGAAATACAAAAAAAATAAAAAATCTGTGAAGTATTTTTCTGAATAGCCACAAGCATGTAAAAATTTCATGTTTTATTATGAGTCACGTTCATTGTTCATGTTGAAATGTTCATCTAGACACTCTATAAACACAACACTTTCCTCTGGACAGACAGCAGTATGTAGGTTTTGGATTGACTTTGCTTTATTGTAAACATATAGTCCATAAAAATGTAATTCTAGGCAATGTGCCATGCACGGTTATGACACGACTATCAAATCCAAAAACAGCCAGTGCTTATTTAGCAGCTAAACATGGCATTATATGACACAGAGCGGCTGTGACTTCAGCTCATGTTTGGGGTTAAAGCTGGATTTGTCTCACTGATCAGGCCCTCAATGTACGGGACAGCGTGTGTTCATCTTCTGCTGTTTTCAGCAGCTGTCCATCATCAGCTCTGACCGCAGTGTTCTAGCTCACAAATCACTGGTGTCTGTCCACGGCTGGCGGACATGCGGCGCTTTCTCAAGCCCTTCAGCAGAGACTCAACATTAGAGAATAGACACCACATTCATCATTACAGCAGTCTGGAGTCTCAAGTGTCCCGGGTCAGTTAACTCTGACCGCTCTGTGGTCTAAACCAATCACAGTCAACCGATCAATCTCCATAAATCCCTCAGGTTTTCCACTTCTAAATGTGCAAAGCTGTAGGCCATTAGACTGAAAGAGGTTCTTGCAGTTCAAACACTTCACAGAAAACAGCTGATCCTGAGAGAATATTCTGGATTATTTTCAGCCTCCATACCACATCTGTGCCATGCTGTCAACAGCCACAGACAATAAATTAAGTTAGCAGAAATGAAAAGGACACATATTTGACCAATGGAAGTCTATGGGACAAGCTGACAGATGTCTAGACCAGAGGTTTTTAAACCTTTTAAATGGCAAACGCCACCAAATATGATGCAAGATACAATATTAAAGCAGCTACATTTTACTGTGTAAAAAAAATCAATATGATAAATTATTGTTGAACTATTACCTGGAACATTTAGGTTCACAGTGGATCTTGTTAAAGATACACTGTTAGATGTTTATTTATATAGCAGTTTTCACAATAAATATAATATTTGATATTAGTCTTTAGTAGAATGAATGATTTCATTACATCATTAATTAAATTGCTATTATAAGCTAACATGTTATTGTTTTTTAGTCAAATTTTCCACAGACTCCAGGCTGCTGATGTTTTAGTTGGGAAATCTCTCTAAGATCTGACATGTAAAGACGAGTTTTGTCAGTGAGTAAAAGATACATATTCACTCATCATTTCCCTAGGGTATCTGTGCCTGCAGACCTCAGCAAAAAGCAGCAGGAGCCAGAATGGTCATTTACCAAAGTCCATGCATCTCTTGTGCCTCTTTGCATGTCTGCTTATTAAAGTCAAAATGAAATCAAAATTGACTTCATATGCATGCTATTCAATGCATAATGTAACCAACTGACAAATGCAGGCACTTTTAATTATTCAATCAATAAAATCAAGACCTGAGCCTGTTGTTCTCATTGAACATCCTCATTCTTTTAAGTCATATTACCAAAGAACATTATACTCAAACACATTTGACCACACTAAATTCTTCAGATTTCCCCCAAAGCAGTGCAGAAAATACTTATGGAGTTTGCATATTCCCTCTGGGTCTGTTCATGACATGTTTAGACACACAAAGCTGATGCCTGTCAAAGCTCCAGCTAACGACCCGCCTCAACATCACGGCATCGGCTGAGAAAGAGCACGGCGCGACAGCTTCAGCGATCTCAGTCTCAAAGCCAGCAGAGCAGCATCACAGCGACCCTAAACACTCAGCCCGCAGCAGGTGACAGACGCACGGATCCACTTACCATCCCGCAGACGCTGATACGCTCGCTCGGCTCGGCTCGAGACGAATGAAGCCTCGCACACACACACACACACCTGCAGGAGAAGGCCGCAGCGGTGTGAGAGACCAGACGTGCCCGGCACAATAGAGCTCAGGAAATACCAGCAGGAGGCGCAGATAAACGGAGGATATGGGAGCTGAAGGGAGGCTCTCCTCCGGGAAGAACACCAAGAGATTTCAGCACAGCAGCTCAAAGTCCAGTAATGGCATATATTTCTGAGTGAAAGCAAGATATGGTGGAGAAAAAAAATGATCTGTGATGATATCAACCAGAACCTTGTCCTCTGATCATTGTAAAATAAATACAATCGAGTCGAGTAACAGAAGTGAAACGCTGTCTGTTTGATCTGATGCACACAGAACTGGATATCTCTCTCTCAGTCCAGCCAGATTTAATCAGATCGGCTGATTTTATTCGATTCCAGGGGTATGAAGGTATGTTGTGTTTGCAGGGCACTAAACGGCACTTATGCATGAATCAAACCATTGATGGGTCGCTGTACACGGTCCTCCTGTCTCTAACTTGCCTCTCACACTTTAGAAAAGATTTACAGCACCAAACACGAATGCTGCGGGAAACCCTCGTCGAGTCACGTCACAGAGGAATAATTTAGTGTCAGCATGTGTTGACATGCAAGCAAAGGCCTCGCTCAGTTAATGTGCTCTAATCAAAGTGCTTTGAAAGTATGAGACCGGGCTATATTCATGTGCAGAGGTTTATATTTGATACTGCTAAACAGACTGAACCCATTTAACTCAAACACATCCAGTAATGATGCACAGACTGAACTCCAATCACAGCAGAGTCCTGATGTGGAATCACAGTTTACAGGCTACAGTCGGCAAAGATTATACAACTAATATCTTGAGAAAGCGTGAGAAGGTGCCACATGAAAGTCTTAAAGATCCCCAATGTGATGTTTTATGAGCACAGCTGTATTCATTGTGTTGAAACAAACAGAAAATTGGGACTGGACATATTGAAAGGCTTGTCTTTTTTAATGGAGTGGATACAATTTGTGAGCTATGCAGCCTGGGCAGCATGCCATCAATATTTTGTCAATATATTTCTGGAGAACTCTGTACATTTTAAATACACAAACCTACAGACGTGGACAAAAACAAAACCCTACCAAACCCTTTGATTTGATGTGGTCTTATTCAAAATACACGCACAAGGATCGGCCAGAGTCATTAATGTAAAAAGCACACACTTACATATTTGAGCAACTACTGGAAGCTCTTTTCCTGGGAACAGCCTTGACTAAACGCCGCTTATCGTTGCCAAACGCAATAAATATGATGCCAATCAAAGATCACAGTCTGGATACGGAAAGAGCATTTAAAAGGACATTTGAGCACCAGCAGGGCTTTAGCCTCCTGTAGGGCCGACCGCCGAGTGACATTTCACACGGCTGCCTAATTACAGGTTAAGAGGCTTGATCCAAGTTCATTAGCTCTCAGAACACATCTAAACCAAGCATTTATATGCTCCATTCACAGATTTTCTGAAAACATGAGGGATTTGTGTCTAAAACTCCGTTACTCAATGCTAGGGTTTGTGAGTGCCAGGCGGTTATTATGAGCTTGCTTCATTCACGTCTGGAGCTCAGATGAGCGAGTTACGCACCAGTGTTGAACGCTTGGGCTTTGAAAATCCCTTCAAATCCTGATAAAGAGCAACAGAAAGCATGCTGCCTTCGGTGTTTCAGCACTCATTCCTGTGGTCGACCTGTCTGTACACCTACTAACATTTAAGTGAGGCGCTGAACACTAAAATAATCATGTTTGAGAAGGGAAACTGAGTTGAGATGATCATTTATAAGCTCTTTAAGTCTTGACAGTTGCTGTTGTTTCCACCCCAGAAACGAAATGTGCAACAGATTATCTTTGAGAATATTAATAATGCAGAACTACACTCATCGGCATTACCACTTCAACTGCAAAAAGAAATATGATAATGCCGATGAGTGTACCTCAACACGCTGCAAATGAAAAAGAAAGAATAAACACATGCAAATAAAAACAAACACCTGCAAATTAAGAAAACATCTTCATCAGTTTGACAGCAAATACTCACAAATCACCCAAATACAGAAACACACTGCGAATACACACAGACCACATCAGAAATGTTTAAGGGAACTGAACCCGGCTGGAACATACTTATGACTACTTGGCTTTTTTTTCTTTTTTTTGGATATTATTAGCCTAAATAAGCTGACAAAATACACAATTACTGTAACTGTGAAAAGTTATGTAAACTGGCTACTTTTACAACTTCCCTAACAAAAAATAACCATGGTTTTACTATTAAAATAAATAAACATATATATATATATATATATATATATATATATAATAAATACAAATAAAAATGGTTACAATAGTTAAACCATGGTAAATTAACCTCACTAAACATAGTTTAACTATGGCATTTGTACAATTATGGTTATACAAATGGTAATCAATAAGCCAAAAAAAAGCCCACACACGGTTACTACACTTTCACTATAATAAAACCTTGGTTAATTTTCGTAAGCATTGTCGGGGTCTCCCGTTGTGGTCTGTTTCTGTATTTGGTTTGTTTTGTGAGAATTGACAGCACATGTGACGTCAAACTGATGAAGATGCTTTCTTAATTCGCTGGTGCTTTTTTCTATTCACAAGTGATTTCTTAAATTGCAGCGCGTTGAGCTCTCTCGGCCACCGTAGATTTCTGACCAAAACAATGAGGATCTCATTTACGGTGAAAGTGTTAAACTCATTTGACTACAAAGAAAGGTCAAATCCTGCAGATGTATCTTCACTACACTCAGCTGATGTGTGATGAGGAGTTACTGCAGGAAGTGATGTCAGAGAGAGGCGTGAAGGTCTCTGATGATGGAGAGGCGGGAAGACGAGGGTGAATGAGATAAAAAACAGTAATCAGACGTGTGTGACGGGGGAAGTGTTCTCCTGTGAGAGCCGTGGGAGGAAATATGAGCGCTTCTTCATGACAAACCACGGAACTGAATGCCTACATGAGCCATCAACCAACGGACCATCTTCATCCGAGTCTACAAGTCCTTGTCTTTCTCTGCATGTCACGGGAAGCAGCACATCCATGACAAATCGTTTCTTTCTGCAACCTGCATTTTAATGCAAGCTCACTTTGTATAAATGTGCTCAGGTGTCTGCTCTGATAAAAGATTTTATGAGATCACTATTCTGAACATATGTGAGTTGCAAAAAAATAGTAACTGTTTGTCTGAAAACTCATTTATTCAAAATTCAGTGCAGCACAGCATCTTTACAAGTAGACAAACTCCAGCAAGCTCCAGTCCAGCAGCGAACACCAACAACAGTTTTGAGACCGCTTAAGAATCAGTCCAGTAAAATGAATTCAGATTCAAACGGCCGCACGAGAGCCGGGTCTAAACAGCATATTGATAAATGCATCAGCTGAAGAAAATAAAACGTCTGGAATTCACCACATCACAGGAGAATATATTTCATGGCCGCTTGCAAAGGCTGAATTTTTCGAGGTGACCTCCGCCTGAATTCTCAGGCTAACTCTAAAAATAACCCAGAAATCTCCCATGATGCAGTGCCTCACTCTAACCAGCCTAGTTCAAAAGGAAAACAATACTGCTTCCTCTCAACCGGTCCAACACTTCTGGAAGCCGCCTCAAACTGAGCTCCGGTCCACACCATCAGGGCCAGGTTTGGGGCTCTGGACACTTCTGTGTCAATCAGTCGCATCACAGACTGTTTCCTCCAAACACATCCGGTGATCCAGTGAAACATGAAGCACTTCTCCCTGAGGAGAACGTCACATAACAGTTCTCTTTTCATTTAAATGAGGTCCCGCTGTGGTGCATGAGATCCGGAGTCAACATCACACAGCGTTCACACACAACCCGCTCCACTTCTGATGTGTCATTCTACACAGTACACAGAAAAATCATTAAAAAGAGAAATTCATTCTGAACACAATCTGTGTTGTTAGGATGGGTGCACATGTGGCTCAACATGTTCTTCCACAGTACTTCTAGAAAATAATGTGTGTGTGTGTGTGTATGTGTGTGAGATAGAGAGAGAGAGAGAGAGAGAGAGAGAGAGAGAGAGAGAGAGAGA